>VXAX01003839.1:699809-761261 GCA_013399835.1 Leptocoma aspasia
GAGGCTCTCTTTTCCCTGAAGTGTTCTCCACATCCTGGTGACAGGAGACTCCTGGAGCACGTTTGATGCCCATCACAAATTGAACAGGGTTCAACACTGACCAGGAGCAACAAGATCATCAATGTTCTAGCTCAGAAATATGTGATCTAATCAACAGAAAAAATACATTAGCTCTAGAGCAAACTCCATTATAATGCTGGACATTTTTTCCCTCTCAAAATTGGTATATTTGCCAAGTAAAAATTTTCAGCAAATGTTTTTTAAGTGGTGGGTAGAATTTTAAAAATATTACAAAATGAAAATGCTTTTTCAGAGTTATGACAGCTGCATGTGAAGTAAGCTCTCAGTATTATAAAGTGATCAAAATTTTCTGTTCTGGATATAAAAAACCACCTACCAATCTTTGCTACAACATGCAGATATTTTTACTCCAAGTTATTTTCCACAGAAAAACTGTTAAGTTGGCAGATTGACTGCTAAAGCAAATCATTTCCATTCCAATCAAGTTACACAGGACTTGAGAAAAGGACTTGTGTGAACTCAATATGAGCCATTTTATGCAACATCTTTGTTTGAACTGGGTCCCAAATAAGCAAGATAACCTTTACTTGCTTGTTACTAAGAGATAAAGGCATGTGTCTTTCAAGAAAATGAGAACAAAACCTCAGATGCCCAAGAACTTCAGAATATTGAAGAAGATGGAGTTTTCCTTTATTTATTTATTTATAAGAGACTATATGGGAATATGGATATGCCAGTACTCCATCTTTAACTCTGGCATCACTCCTATAAATTGTGAGCTGCAAATTTGGCACGTGACCTTTCACTACATCCACAGGAGAATTCTCCATTCCTGAGAAGTTTAAAAAAAAAACCTGGAAGCTAAAAGAAGAAAATAGACTTTTTAAAAGTGAATTCTACAATAAACGCGCAAGAAACTAAAACCATTATTGTCTGCAGACATAATTAACATGAGATACATTTCAACAGCAGCTGTCAAGCTCAAGTTGACAGCAGATTTAGTCAATCTGGTTACGTATGATTTCTTGATTGTGGTTGTAACTGAGAAGGTTCCTGTGCACCTGTCAATAGTTACAAAGATTTTATGCCATAACTTACAGCAAGTGGAGCTCTGACAACTCCGAGTACCCCTCTGATTTAGCATTCTGGTGTTAACCAGGTATTTGAGTTTCACTAGAGGTACTTCAAGATGTTCCCCTGTTCTTGTACAGTCACAACTCTCACTTGCATGACAAACCTTTCTAGAAGTGAGTGGGTATATGTATAACATCTTGGGTGTGATGTTCTGCAAAGTAAGAGATAAGTGATGCATTTTGACTTTTCACATAAACTATTAATAAATGCAAGGAGGAAAACATTTTACTGCATTAAATATGTTCCCCAAGCTGCTGTAACTGGGCATTTCTAGAGTTTGATACCCTGTAGCAAGCACTGTTACCACTGTTTTATTTGCTTATTGAAGGAAGGAGTCTTAAATCTGAAGCTGCTCTTAATAAAGCCTGATTTGGGAAAAGAGGCCTGAAACAGCCTGATAATAAACTTATTTAGTCTGACTTGAAAAATTCTACGGAAATCAACATCTGACCTCTACAGTTTCTAAAAATAGTCATCTTTTTTCAACTGAGGAAGCTTCCTCCATTTAAAATCTTGCTTACCTGATGGAAACCACTCTTTAATATTTCATATCTTTGCTGCACATAGCCAAGGAATGGATAAAGAGTGGAAAGTCAATCCTGTGCTTTCAGCCTTAGAGAGTTGCAGCATTTTTTATTCATCAATTCAATTGCCTGACTTGATGTTCAAAGAACTTCTTCCCAGCTGCCACACTAAGTAGCCAGTGGGCAAACACTGAAAGGTCAACAGTTGCTTCTCTAATTCCATGCTATGAACACTTCCCAAGGGGAGTTGGGTGTGTTTGCAAAACTGACCTTCAGCCAGCAAGACTTCCAGAGGCACAGGAGGAGCACGACCACAGTGGGTGAGCTGTCATTTGTTTTGTCTGTCTGTGGCACGACACATTTCAGTGGCTGCCTGCCCCTCTATCAGAGTGCTAAATTTTGTTTAGGGGAGACAAAATATTATTGAAATGAAAAAGTGCTATCATATATTTTTACTGAAGGCTAAAAAATACTGTGGATTTGGTTTTTGGCAATATCTCTAATTTGTTTTCAAAAGAAATTCTGATCATCATCCAAAACTAAGGCAGATCCTAGCTATCCGTTTCCAAGATTTATTGCTTTCTTCATGTAATTGCTAGAAAATGATTAGCAAGATACACATGGCAATACAAACAATACAGTCTGTATTTGCTTCATTCTGACTGGCACCACAACCAGCACCAAACACCCAGGTCCTGCAAATACTGAAGCTGAGAACTGAGCTGAGTTGCCTTTAGTGCAATAGTTCATATTTGGCAAACATAAGATGTTTTTACAATGCTGTAATTATACCTGTAAAGAAACACAAAAGCAGCAGCAGCACGCTACTACTGAAAACCACTAAAATAAAAAAGGCAAATATTACTGAAGTGGAAAGGGCACAGCAGTAAAAAGTTAAATGCCTGATAATAATTTATAAAACTTGACAATAACAGTGCAGCTAAAAAAATTACGACCTTTGCTCCTCCACAGCCACTTTTTCCAAAGAGTCAAAATAAAAAATTGCTTTTGAATAACTGAGAAACTGAAACCACAAGACTATTTTTTATAACAAAGACACGATACTACACTCACCCACTGGACTGGTACCAGCTCCATTTGGCACTGAGAGATCAGTTGTCCCCAGCATTCCACCTAATCAAAAGAAGCCAGAGCATTAAACTTGCCCCATTACAGTATCGTGTAATTCTGTACGTCAAAACTTCCGCAGTGCAAATGCAGTGACACCACTGAGAACTCGGTACTTGGGAGGGTTTTTGTGGGTTCTGACAGGGGGTTCTGACAGGGGTGCAGAAGGCAGGGCCAGCAGCAGCAGCAGCAGCAGCAGCAGCAGCAGCAGAGCTCTCTCACCTGCGTTGCCGGCGCTGGGCGGTCGCTGCGGCGCCCCGGGGGACACGTTGCGGTGCAGGGCGCTCTGGGGCGGGGACAGCATGGTGGTGTCCGTCAGCGAGGAGCTGGCAGCCAGGGATGGGGACACCAGGGAGCTCCCTGGGTTGCTGTAGGTTAAAGTGTTGGGATTGGACACTGGAACCGTCACCGACATGGAGAAGTTCTGGGCAGGCAGGCCGGGCTGCGGGAGAGAAGATGAGGAACAAGAGGACAACGCTGTTAGCATTAACTGTGTGTGCAGAAACAGCACGTTAGAAAAATTCTCTCGTTACAGCAGTTTGCTGGTTTTTATTAAAGTTAATTCTGTTAGTTTTGAAACTCTATTAAGCATACAGTTTTAAAACATCAATTTGTTGGAAAGTATGGTGTTAAATTCTTATACATCACATAATTACAGTTCGAAAGAATTACTCAAACTTCTCAAATATGTAAAGTTCAAACAGAAAACTGAAAGTATTCATATGAATTCACAAGTTCATAAATACAACAAATTCAACAGTTAATTTGAATTATTACAAAGCAATGACAAGCTAAACATGTCTACAAATCAATGAATTGTTGTACCTTCAAAATATAAGCATAAACATGCACGTTACAAACAGTTATCACGCAAAAAAGAACAAGTTAGTAATAACATTTTCTAGTAATAACTTTGCCAATATATTGCTACTAATCTCTAAGCCTTTGTTTTTCAACAGACTAAAAAAAACCAGATCTTTAGAAAATCACAAAGTTCAATACTTTGAATTGAAACATTTCAGGTTCCCCAAACCCCTGCTTGAATAACCACTCCATCTTTTTGCAAATCTGATTTTTTAAATTCTAGTTTTTACAGCATTATTTAAAAGGCAACTGTTTTTCTGCAGTATATATGTTTGTTATTCAACAGCTATTGAATCAAAAGCTGAGCTGCCTGCCCATCTATGGTACTCATCTGGTCATGACTAACTTCTTTGGCCTTTGTCTCATTCCTATCCTTTGACAGTGATGGGTTTCTGAAACAAAAGGGACTATATTTTCTCACAATTCCCATAATTACTGGAAACAAAACCATGACAGGTACAATTTAAGGACAAAAACCCAGTAGTATTTATCGACAGAATAGAGAGGTGATAGCTGTGATTAAGGGGTCAAAGGCAGGTGACCAACACACATGACCTAGCAAGTACACTTTATAAGAATTGCAATTTCATCTTCTGTAGTTTAAAAATCACTTAGAATGATATTTCTGCATGAAAACTTAGATAATGCAAGAAATGTAACAATAACTATACTAATTAAAAGAGCAGAATATATTGTCTACAAGAAACAAAATTTCTTACTATTGAGAGCCAACAACAATGTCCCCACTGAAGCATTCTAAGAATAATCATCAATTTTTGGCACAGATGGAAGGAAAAATTAATGAAGCAGAACAACACAAAGCTAGCAAATCATTCACAGTATCTAACCAATGACAAGCCCTACTGGTGCTTGTTTTCAGAGGAAACTACTTGAAACTCCTCAGTATCTACCAAAACCAGGGTGTTTTTACACAGCATGCTGTCAAACAGCTCAAACTGAACTGGAAATACCTGAAGTATGCTGAACACACTGCTAGGTGGTAACAGCTGGGACACATTTTTTCTGCAGGTTTCTCAATACAGAACCAGTAAGTGACAGCCTCCCCCCACACCTTACAATAAAGGCTGTCTCTGCCCATCTATGGTGTTCATTTGGTTATGACCGAATTCTTCACGCTTTGCCTCATTCCTATCCTTTGACAGCAATGAGTGCTCGAGAACAAGAGAAACTGTGTTCTTATACAGCCCCAGAAGTACTGGAAACAGAAACATAATTGGTCAAATTTGAGCTCAAATACAGAGCTGTAGAGCTAAAAAATAATGTTGCCCTTTTTATTTACACTGATGTCCACACAGACATTTAGGCTGTTCACCAAAAACCCATTTGGCTGTAACATACTGAGGGGTGAGACCTGAAGATGTCTCAACACAGAAATGCTGGATATCAAAATCTTCAAAACAAAGAAAACCCCAAATATATTAGCTTTATTCAAGCATAACAGAAGTGATGCTGGGTGTCGTGACTGTCAGTTTGCTGTTCAGTCCCTAGAGATCTCTTATGCTCTGAACGATGGAATGATTTCCAATATCAGCAGTCGTTTGGAGACACTACTCAAGTGCCCCAGGGTCTGTGCAAATTAACCCACCCAGTCCATCTCCTTTAATTGCTACAAGAGTTGCATTCTTAAAATATTCAAAGGCTGTGGCAGAGCCCTGTATTAGTTTTCTTAGAAAATACTTAGTAATACTCAACACTAACTGATTTTTGTAGGTGGAGATTAAATGTCATCATCATGAACACCTCCACAAAAAACATGCAACATTTCCACTCCTTTTATCCCCAAACTAAAGTTCTGGAGCCAAGTGACTTATGGCTGCACACTGGGTTCGCGCTTGGGAGAAAATTTTCAAATATCCTTCAGTGTTCAAGGAAGTATCTGTTGGAATCTCAGAGGAGCAATCTTTTGAGTCTCTCATTCTGCAGCAGCCTTGATTTTAAATATCTAAATAACTTTCTACATCCAAACTTGAGCAAAATAAATTCTACTGGTTAGATGACAAAATTAATCCAATTCTATTTGCCTTCTTGTCACATACTGTAAAATCTTGATCACCAGACAGATGAAGACCTACAAGATGTAAATAAATGATCCTACATCCCACAACGAAAACCTATCTTGGTAAATATATTTTAAGTAGGATTAGGTAATGCAGTAAGCTCCTGAAATTTTGAAATGTTGTCTTGTGTTCTAAAGGTATGAAAAACTGGGAGTGCAAAACCGAAGCTAGAGACGATTCTTCTTACTCTTTACAACAAAACGTATTTTAACAAGACCAGGCATCAGAATCTCATTTTTCCTCGGAAGTACTTTTCCCTTCTCAAGCCATTACATCCTCTTGTCTTTGAAATGTTTTTCAGTGGTAAGCAAACACCATGAAAATTCTCATGCATGTAAGAGAAGCACAAACCATACTTTAGTACTCACTGCGATTTTATGATTCCGCATCATATTATCAAACTCTTCATTAATTTTTTTATATTTTTCTTCTGTATGTGGCGTGAGCACATATGAAGTGTCAGGGTCCGGGCTGTCGCACCCTCTGTGTTCCTTCTTGTTCAGAGCCTAAATAATGAAGTTAATAAAAAGGATCAACAAATAAAAAGTAGAGATAAAATAAAAGTACTTACAGGGCCTCGCTTGAAAATAAAATCACTATCTTCATTTAGTTTGCTGAATCTGTCCTCCGATAGTGGACTGTGCTCAAAGTAATCGTCAGCATCAGGGCTCTCACAACCATTAAGGCCTTTCTTTCTTAAGGTCTGAAATACAATTGGAAAATTCACATACAAATCATACTAACTTGCCAAGAAGTTTTGTACACTACTGAATCATTCAGAGCCCCTGAAACTACATTAAACTTTCCCAGACAAAACTCACTGCGCAACAGACAGAATCAGTCTTTCAAGACAGTGGCAAAGTACACAAAGAGAAAAGGTTCACCCAGGTGCCATCTCACAGGTAACTTCCCCCTACAAGCACCTCATCTCCCCAGCACTGCATGCAAAATCATTTTTAGTCACTGGCTGATGGAGTGAAGTTGCCTGATAAGGAACATTCGAGCCTGTGGCAAAGGAGTTCATGTATTCACTGGTAATGAAAAGCCAGTTTACTGGATCTTTAATGAATTGATTTTAGCATCCCAATTTTAATATTCACATTTTAAAGAGCATACAGTTATATTCTGACAAACACAGTGGCTAAAATTTTTGATCCAGTTAAATAACTGCAGGACATTAATATCTGTAACACTCGGTCTCAAAAGCTGACAAAGACAGGATCTTCCTGCACTTCTGTCATCCTGCACGATAACAAGAACTGCAAAAAAGAAATTACATAATCCCTCTCTAAAATGACTTAGTTTGCTAAATATAAGCTTTTTCAGAGTCCTTCAGACTAACTTTATGGAGCTACTTCCTGTTTTCTGATGGAGAACTCACATCAACATCCCCTGGAAAAAAAAAAAAGCAAGCTTGTCTACAATCCAGCCATTAAATAAAGGATGTGAAACTACAGGTCTCATGACCAAATTACAAGATATATCTGTATTTCTTGTTTTTCTTTTTCACCCTATTACACAATCAGAAATTTTTCTCTACAAGCTCTAATGTGTAACAAAACAATACTTAAAACATCACCTGTGGAAAAATCTTTAATGTTTTTTAAAAAAGTTTCAAAAGGAAAGCAATAAAAATTTTAAACAGATATATGTTATCCTTACATAAAGTAGCAGTAGGACTATACATGCACGAGGGAGTTGCATACTTCCTTTTTGTCAGAAATTATCTGTATTCTGTGAATTTTACATTTAAACCCTTAAAAATCAGAAATCTGCAAGCTGACGTTTCCAGCACCATGAAAAATCCCCACGTTTTCCTACAGAGGCAATTTCTATTACGCACTGAAATTCTGATTTACAAAACAAAGTATTTTAGCTCATAGTATTCACCAGCATTTTTTTACCGTCAACTGATTTTTAGTACAACAGAAAGTACACACGACTTCCTCACTATTCATATATATGCAAAATCCTGCTTATTTCTACTGCAGTTTGAAAGCAGGAATTGAAAATCCAATTCGCCGCCTGAAATCCTTTAATATCACAGATCACCATAAGCTGCAATTCCTTCTCAAGTTTCCTGGCTTGCTCTGCGTATCCCACACAGTATCTGGAACTCCCACAAAAATGTAATCACTAAATCAGCATATGGGGAAAACAGGTGTAGGCTCCTCCGGCACCTGTCACGGCTCCGATGCCGCTCCTCCAGCCAATCAGCTGGACACGTAAATGCACTTGGCCATACAAGGGCCGGCTGCTCGGCCTCTCGAGCTTGGAGCCTGTTATCCCTCTCGCAGCCCTTCCTAACAAGTCAGCCTGCCAGTCTGCTACACTTTGATATCAGCGGGGAAAATGTTAACGCTGTGTAATCTGGATTACTTAACCCCTGCAGCCCAGGGCGCTCTGGAAATAGAAGCCGAATGTCTTTATGCGCGCTCGGCGTCAGCGCGCGGTGCCCGGGACGCGATTCCAGAGCCGCGCCGGGGCTGCCGCAGGAAGGGCTGGCAGGGCAGGCACACACGGAGCGCAACTCCCGGGATAAACACGCTCAGGCAACTGAAGCCTTGCAGCGAGGGAGTTTCAGGAGAGCTCCTTTCAATAGTCTGAAGCAACCCAGTGAAAGCTTTTTAGTGTAATGCTGCCGGTTCATCGCCCCTGAACGGTGTTGAAAATTATCCTCCAACTTAAACAAAAAGGAAGAGACTTACATGTAAAAACGCCTCCTTCCTCTCGGTGACTGTGTGTCATTTTTGCTAACAATGGGGTTAACTCTGCTTTGACTCATGAGGAAGGAAAATGCCTCAGTATCTCCCGTTTCAGGCTCTGGAAACCATCACTCCAGATGGGGTTCCTGTCATTGTGGAGGGATTTAAGGCACAGTTCCCTGTCACAGATAATAAAGCCGGGTCCGACAGCCAGAGCTCTGCCTCCTTATCACCAAAACACCAAGTGCCACTTTGAGGACCTGACCATAAAAAGCCTGCGAACTTTTATCAGTGCCCAGTAACACAATAGTAAAGCATTCCTGCTGCGAGGCCAGGGCTGCCCACGGAATGCTGCGAGCTGTTGGCACGGGCAGGCGCAGCCGAGGCGAGCCAGCCCCGCCAGAGCCCGGCCCAGGCCCCGCTCCAGGGAACGCGAGCAGGGACGCGCCTCCGGGAACCTGGGAATCGCTCCGTGGGGACACGGGAAAGCCAAACTCCATAAACAACGGCTGACTCCGCCCTCGAAATTCTCCAGGGCTAAAATTTGTTGTTTCTCCAAATAATGTAAATAACTCGGCTCTCTGAGCGATTTCCAAGATACTCTCACAGAGATGAAAATTTTATTAACTCTGAGGTTGTTCAGAGGAAAAAATGCCATTTGGTGAGACCAAGTAAATTGTGTAACATGAAGAGAGTTTTATTTCTCTGCTGTGATACTCAAGCTAGTTTAGAACAAAATCATAGTATTTGCAGTGGAGACTAATAGATACAAGGCATATTTTTTTCTTACCACAGCAAGAGGGGAAAAGAACATTAAATTTTGGGTTTGGTTATTGGATGCTCACTGCAATTACCTTCTGGTGTGAAGTCTTGTTTTCCAGACCGTGTAAAGGAATGTGTACCCCTTTCAGTAAATCTCTGTTACTTTCAACTTCCTTTTAGACTTAGCCAAAATTACTGGAAATTGTTCCAACATGTTTGCCAACACTCTGTATTGTGTCCCAGTAACAGAGATTGTGCAGCTTTGATCTCAGACTGCGCTAACTGATGAGAGAAAAATACTAGTTTTACTCAGAAAATAATGGTAAGTATTTACAAGGAACCAATGCAGGTGTGAAATCGTTTTTTAAAAGAACGAAGGAAGCACAAGAATACATTTACGTGACACACAAAGTCACTACCCAAGTGTTCCAGACAGCCGTGGTCATCTTGATATTGCAGAATGACCCAGGAGCTGTAAACTGCTTCTGTTCCACTATTGGTCTAGCATTGATTTATTTTGATTTGAATAGCAGAGCTTAGAAAACATTGTATGAGGATGGCTGGACCAGCTACGACGGGTTTAAATATTGCAGTCAAGCACATGGTACAAGAGCCCCAATATTTTCCTGAACTTCCCCACACATATGCAAAGTAGTTTTTAATTGCACTTTGCAATTAAAATTAGCATTTTGCTAATTTAAGAAAAGAATCATGCCTTGGCAAGAAGCATCTAAGGAACAGAAGAAGGGCTTCTTGCAAAACAACAACAGAAAGGAATAATTGGCTTCTCTCTACGATTCAATATAAATTTTACTGAAACTGATAATACAAATACCAAAGAGTATAAAAGCACAATAAAGTCATTTATTGTTTGATCCTTGAAGAAGCAGAGCTGATATTCAACCATCTCAGTGTAATTATCCTAGCACAAGCTTCCTTCCACAGGATCCAGCAGAGACACCGGGCAGGCAGGAGCCTGGAGCCTGCTGAGCCCCCACAGCAGGAGGTGAAGGCACCAACCTTCCCCAGGCTGGTTCCAGCCCCGCTGCTCCCGCACGGCTCCCAGCGCTCCAGCCACCGCTCAGGGGCGGCTCTGGGAGCCAGGAGCTCGGAACCAATAAACACAGATGGGTCACTGCTTCCAGAGCCAAAGTGACAACCCCCAGCTGGCCCCCTCCCGTCAAAGCCCCGGGCTTTATATCCCACTCCAAAAGGACACGTTGCTGTGATTAAAGAGCACAATCAGTGTGTTTTGTGCTCCCATCAGTGAGTTTGGTTAAAAAGCCAAGACTTCTGATATTGGGATCTGGGCTCCTTACCAGCCCTGGCAGAACTGTAAAGAGCTTGATTATGTTCATTGTCACGTCAGGAAATTATATTTTTCTGCCTTAAAGCAAGAATGTAGGATGACCTCATATGTAAAAAGTGTTATGAAGTGTAAAAAAGTGTCAGGTCATTCAAAACACTCAGTGTTTGGTTTCTTGTAATATTACACAAAAAGGAAATGGTTGTTGCTGTCAAAGCTACCACGTATCATGTTAACAGCTCTATTTTTGCACTTACTATTGGAGCTGGCCAGAGACGATTTTTGTTGGTATTTCATCCCAAATCATTGGGAAAACCATGTCCAAAATTTGACTAAGACTGAAATGAAAAGTGATTTCCCTTGGAAAAGGCAAACCTCTCACTTAAATCCTATGGCTAGTTCTGCTTCTGCTCTTGCAATCAGAGCACAGGAAAGCAGCACAAATTTGGAGTAGATATGTTTTAAATATCGTAACTTTTTATAGTGTAAATATTCCTCAGGCCTGAAGTAATGGAAAAGCCCTACTAGTACTGCTAAGTGTTGCTGCTGCTCTGGTAGGCACCTCCACCATGGACATCAAAAGCATAAATGATTAAAGTTTCCTGATTCTCTGGAGATGCCATGCAATAGTGGAGAGTATTTTTTTTTCTTTCTAAAATGAAAAAATTCTCCTTGTCCATTCTTTAATTTATTTTTGCTGGTTTATACTCAGCTGCAGCAGGAATGGGTGGGCTGCCAACCTGTGGGCTGAGCACCACAGATACAGAGGAGCAGAAGGACTGGCCCAGCCTCGCTGGCAGCACCAAACCTCAGCCACAGCCACCACTGATAATCACATCCTACATGAAAAGCCACACCTTTTTTTTCTGTGATAGTCACAGAACGAAGGACAAATAAAGCAGTCACAGCACCAGATTCCCACCCAGTTTTCTTTCTTAATACATGAAAGATCAGTGAGACAAAACAGGGCATATTCCTTTACTGCAGCTCAGCTCCCTTCCCACAGCAGGCAAGGACCACATCTATCACGACAGGCTTTACATGCAGAGAAACGTCCTGCTGAAAGCAAGACAATTGTTTTATTATTTGCTTCCTGATACATATCATTGCCAAGAAGCTGAGCCTAAAACCTGGCTGTTTTTCTCTTCTTTTGTAACACAAAATAATCCACTTTCATCAGCCTGAACAATAGTAAGGTGTCTCATCCTTTGGATATCATTATGTCTCCCCTATTATGTATAAAACATATTCAAGTACCCAAGGAGTATTCTTAGCCACCAAAAGCTATTTTTAGTTTTTAAACTTCCTGCGGGTCAGTTTGGCTACAGAAGCATCATCATTGCTGTTTCTTTTCTCTAAATTAACAACACAGCTCTGCAGAGTCAGACCTTGACCCTGGTACATGAATTTACCACTGTCTAAAATCCAAGCAGCAGTGAATCCCCAGTGCAGCACAAACATCAAACGAGAACAGCCAGAGAAAAAACACATAATTCAACTCAGTAACGGTGTTTTGTCTATTTGAGCTCATCAACATTATTTCTGTAGGCTGAAATTTCTTTTTCCACAGACAGATGTACTGTATTGTTTCATGTGATGTTTACAAACTTGATATATTTTCCTCAGGCTCTATTAATATTCTCAACTTCAACCACTGAAGCATCTGCAAATTTCCTTATGAGGCTTTTTTCCTGTCCTTTGAGTTGGGAGGCTACTTACATTTAGCCCTCATACTATTCCTTTCAGTATCCCTGACACATTTTCAATTACATTTTGCCACGCTATCAGTTCAAATTTCACGTTCTAATTATAGCCCCAAACACATCCATCCCAAACCAGCTCAGGCAAGGAGTGGTGCCCAGCTTTCAAAACTTCCCTGAAACGCACAGGAGGCCAAATTAGATTATGACAGACATTTCCATGAGCTAAGCAACTTGGAGAGCTTAACTTCTTAAAGAACAAGGCCTTCCCAATCTTTCTGGCAGGCTCCCCAACCATAATACTGCATGCTAAAGAAAATCTGAACTATTGACATACTCTACTTCAGCTTACTTAAATAATATTTTCCATACTTCTGCTCAATTAGTAGTGATATTTTAAAAGTAAATAATTTATACTGTGCAAAAATACATGGACATGAAAAATTCTGAGTGCAGTACTTGAAAGTTTGCTACAGCTATTGTATTTCTTGGCCAAATATTATAGTTTGCTATGAAAAAAAAAGGAGGTTTAGGATTAATTACTTATTCCAGGGTTTTACAAATAAAAAACTTCTAAGCCTGCCTAGCATTATACATAAAATACAAAGAAGAGCCCTTTTAGCAACGCTGTATATTCAGTTTTAGGCAAAGGTATTCAGCATTTACAGATGAAAAATGTTCATGATTTGAAATTTTATCAGTGTCCCTGCTATAAACCACTCTAAGAAAAGACACTGTCTTGTTTCAAATGTTGGAACACTTCCAGTATCTGGCAAATTTTAACATGTATCCCTGGCTTGCCAAACATGAAAGCTAGCTGTCAAATTCCTCCCAGATATGATAAAGATGACACTCAGGATTCAAACTCTCATTTATATAAAATAACACATACAAAAGGTTTTTAGACTTGATATGGCATGAAGTTTAAATTCTAGCCCGAAGCATCTTTGCTGTGAAACATTATTTTAAGTAGATAACCACAAGCAATTACTAAAGAATTAGAACTTTCTGGGCTATAAAATCCACTCTTCACCCCCAGAATATTACCCAGCTCTGGACTAGGAGGTATGGGAAAGGCATGCTTGTATTTGTGATTTTAGAGAAACACTATCTGTGAACTGTGGACTTCATAAAGCAGTTGCTGACCTACAAACAAGCTGGATTGCTTGATCCTAAATGAACTCCTTGAGACTTAAAATGATTAGTAATCCATTAGCACTGATAATGCTGTTTCCACAGTGACAGCCTAGTCAAGCTCTCAAAGTCCAATTTTTGATGCATTTGTCTTTGTTTCACTTTCTATCCAACTCATTAGAGTATTAGATTTTATATCACTGAGCAGATTTGCATTTTACCTGTTTTATAGAAAGAACCATCAACTACATTTTCCCATTAAAGAGCACTAAAGTGCCAGTTTAACTCATCTTTTTCAATATTTTTATTAAAAAACAAAGACAAAATAGACTGATATTCATCTTAAAGAAGTAAAAATTACTCCTTACCATATAAATTAAATACATTTTATAGTCCTTCCAGGGACTAAACTTGCAAACAAACAAAATTAATGATAAAATGGAGTAAAATACAGTTCTATGTCAGAACATTCAAAGAGATATTTCATGGTACATAAATACTTTGTTTCAGTCCTTATCCAAATAACACCACATAGATGTATTTCTTCCAAATACAGATCTTCATGTACTTGCAATGGTTAAATTATAAATCAGCAGCAGCAGTAGCTGACTGAAGGCCTCCTTTCAGCAACAGTGCACTGCAGATAAGCCATATGGAACATGAAAAGTTTCCAAGTGCAGCAATCCATCTGCATAATATCCTTCATAATCTTTCAGAAGTTCTTTAGGAAAAATATTATCCCCTACTCAGAGTTTGCCAAGGAAAAAAAATGGCTTAACTCTGATTAGAATTCATTTAATAAAAAGAATGGGGTTCTTTAGGTCTACCTGCCTATGTAGTATTGCAATTACAAATACTTTTTGTCCTGAATAGTTCTTTACAGCTTTAAAATTGGAAAGGATAACAGAACTGTTTCAGAGCCTTGGTACTCAAGATAACTTAGTGCTATCAAAACAACAATTAAAACACAAATGGCAACCCTTCCCAAAGACAATGTTTAGTAGATTCCAAGGATTTATGCTATTGTTAAAATACTGTTCCCATGTAAGATCATGGGCACTGGCTACATCTCCCAGAACAAGCTCTAATACCTTTAATATTTGTATGGAACCTCCACCTTGTTTCACCAAAAAGCACCCCAAAAATAGGCAAGCTGAATAAGACAACTGAAAGCAATTTGAAAACACCAGCTGAGATCAGTGTGTACAACAGGAAGCAGAGAGCCTCCCCAAAAATAAGGAAATAGGGTACAAGCAATTACATCTGTTTTTACTGAACTAAAATAATGAGAATGTGGGGCTTGCAGACACAGCTCCAATAATGTCACAATTCATGTTTCAAATACAGAACTCCTCAGTTTTGTGTCAGCACAAGACATTTAACATGTTTTTTTCCTGCACAGCCTCCATTTAGTGCAAATTATTCAAAAGCCAAAGCACCTCTTTGAAGACTGTCCCGACTCAGTGTGAAAAGGGATGGGAAATCAAAGGTGGGACTTGGAGAGGTGGAGAGAAAGGGCTGTACAGGAATCAGGGACAGTGAGATTTGAGTAAGCTTTATCGTGTAATTCATGTCAACATGAGATAAAGACTGGCTCTGGAATGCTTGATTTTTGTTTTCTTTTCAAAAACTCATTGTAATCAGCAAGTACTGAATTTTAAGTTATTTGCAGGAAAGAGCAGGGGCTTTAGATGGTACCAGTTTGTTACAGTTATAGAAGAGTTTACAGTGGGACAATGTGTAACAACTTTGATCCAAAAAACCTTTACAAGGTTCCCAAAAATATTTAGGGGCTTTTAATAAAAAATGTGTTCTTTACTTCCTGTTGAAATTACCTAGTATTTCCAGTAAAACATAAAATTTAAGTAAAAATTCACCCTACTGCCAAATCATCTAACTAGCCTAGCATTCCATAGTCTACACTATGAATTACAGGGCTCCCATATGAAATATCACATCTCTGATATGACATAAGAGGTACCAAAAAAACTCAGGTAAGTCTCTAAATGAACTGGATCTGTACTTGTCTACAAGTGTCACATGTTGTGTGTCACATGTGGGCCACATGTCACAGGCTGTTAGGGTGTTCAGAGATCTGTACCACAGGAACTGCCACCACAATATTTTCTTCCTTCAGGTGCAGTTGGTCCCCAAACCCCTCCAGGAGCAATTACCAAGGGCAGTGTTTTGTTCAGGTGAGTGCTGAGCCACAGCACCTGCAGTGAAACCCTGGCAGTGAACAAGCCACAGACTCCCTGAGCCTTCTGCTGCACAAGCACCATCAGCTCATGGCCCAAACATTAAGATTACTCAAAAGCAACATATTAAAAACTGCAGACACGGGAAGGTCCAAAAGGCAGCGAGTAGTGAAGCACTGGAGATGACCCTCCCTCCTTGGGCCAGCTCATGCTATAGCAGTGGCTGAGGAACAGCAAGGATGAAGCAGCAGCACTGCTGCTGTCCCTCCTGCAGGGTGGTTAATCCCTGGCAGAAGACACAACCAAACCCACGAGCCTGAAGTCAAAAGATGGGATTACATTAAGTCTCCACTGAAATCAAGCCCAGCACATAAAGAACAGTCCTTCATCTTGCTGTAGTTGCAGGAGATGCTTTGTTCTGGGTCTATTCTTTCCATGCACAGCTTGTGTAAAGTCACTCTCTCTTGATCAACAGATGCCATGGTCCTCACTTTGAAATTGCAAAGTAAAAATATACTTTTCTGTCACTACAGAATTTCAAAAGAACCAAATTCTGCAGCAACACAAGGGCTGCAGAATACACGAGACCAGCACAGCTTGAAGAACTTGTTCATACAATAATTATGTCTTTGTGTGACTGCCTGCATGAACTCCAGCACTAACAAGCAATGAGCTGTTGCAGATTTTCTTGGAGTCAATTTTCAATCCTATTTAACACAATGTCTCCAGAACAGCTAAACCCAGAACTGAATCTTTGTCAAGCATTTCCCAAGCAGTGGGTGTGAGAACTGGACCTTGTGTGTCTGCCCTATGAATTTCAAAAATAAAAACATTCTCCGAACACAGAGCAGAAACAGTTGGAAAAACATGGCTTGCACAGCTGGGAAATAAAACCAAGTTTCAGACAGAGGAGAATTCAATCCCTGCTGATTGCATGGCTGATTCTGCAGAGATTTTTGGTAGACAGAGCACACAAAAGCTCTGTACCAGTATTTGGATTTAGGATTCTGGCCCTCCCAGCAGCACAGCCTCCAGAGGAACATCCGATCCTGAGATTGCAATGATGCACAGCCAAGTCAGCTGCCCCTCATCACTCAGTGATCAGCTTTTTCTGGTAGTTTATTAAAAAATGAGAACATCACAGCACATTTCAGTTCACAGCTTTAAAGTCATGTCACTGGTGTAACTGTGACAGGGCTGGCGTAGGACAGAGAGCGCCCTGAACTGCAGCTACATAAAATCACTGCTGGCAATACAACAGCCAAGTACAGTCATTATTAGCAAGACTTCAGAAATTTCTATAGAAAGATGCATTCTAGACAAACTTCAGATATCTATATGCTTTAAGTAGTGACTAAATCTGGAATTCATCAAAATTCAGAATACCAGCAGAGCATGATAAATTTAAAGCACCGGCACTGTTTTAAAGAGGTATAAGAAATAATGTATTCTTAACCCTAAAACACTAAATTTATTCACTGCTTTAGATACAAGGGAAGTACAGCTTTAGATTATTTGCAGGCAAACCAAAGCTGCTTCAAAAAAAAAACAAACCACGAAGTCTATCCTACTTCTGAAAATTCTTTATATATCAGCAATGAAGGAATGCAAAACAACATTAACTCAGAAGAAAAACTTTTTGCCAGTACTGTCAGCTTGCTTAAAGTCACCAATAATCTGACATTTTGAAATAAATAAATAAAGAGGCACGTTAACCATCTATCTGTCCAAAGCAATTTCAGCACAGCCAAAGAATTAAAATAATAGTGTTGAGTGAAGCAGTATTACCAAATGCAAGATACGTAAAAATCAATAACAGTAAACAGCTCAAAAAAAAAATACTGTGGGAATTAAGTCTTGAATTTAATCTCCCAAACTAAAAAGAGCATGAGAGAAAAATAAGAGACAAAGACACCATCATGAGTGGCAACTGTTCTGTTCAGCACAAAATGCACAGCTGTCTTCTGTTACAATATTAAAAATAAGTATTTGCTACCTTGACCACATTTTAAATTTTTCAAGGCAGTTGTTTTTTCCTAAACCATGAGTAGGAACTAAAACCCTTAGGAGGAACCTGTTTATAAGTCAGGTTTATAGCAAAATCACCTCTACTAGAAAAAAAATAAGATTCAAACCACTATACCCAGACACAAAAATATACATGAGTGTGTACATATATATATGTATACATACATATATCTAAAAGCTTTCGATGACTCATTCCAGACCACTTCAGTTTTCAAGCACTTTCCCTCTTTTTAAGGTAAGCTAAAAGAAAATTTTAGTCCTTAACCATACATAAATCCTCCTCAATCACCTCCTTAAAATGTCTCAAAGGTATTTGTGTGCCATCTCAAATTATTTGAAATGTTATATGCAGTATAATTACATTTACATAATCATTTAGCAAATCAAGCCAAATAAGGCTTACATTTTCTCAGCATCATGGGCAGATTACCAAGTCTTTTCCTTCCTTCACTGAAATAATTTTTAAGCTTCTTCCTTCTTTTAAATGTGCACCACTTATTCCCACAGTGTTTGGAGACCAAATGAAGTGGTTTGAACTACAAAAAAACATAATACTACACTGATACTTCTATCAGCCCAAAGCTTTTTGCTTTCTTTATTCCCCCCAGATCTTGCTCACTTCTGGCAGTTCTCCATCTATCAAATATGCAGGAATGCAAAGCTATGTTAGCACATCACAGTGTCAGCCTTGCTCCAATCTCCAGTGTGTGTTTAACCATCAGCATTCCTGGTGGCACCTCACAGATTCTGTAAAGCTGTGCTGATATTTCACATACATTTGGAGATTTTAGTCACCTACATTCAGCATCAGTTTCCATTTTCTTGGTTGCAGGGCATTTTCTTCTTAAAAATAAACTTTAAAACTTACGGTGTAGCTTGTGTTACAAAACATTTCAAAGAAGTAACTATTTTTTAAGAATTTGTCCCAGTTTCCACCACCTTACTTTTTAGCTTTGAATAGAAAAATACGGAAGCCCAAATTGCTCTGCAAATCCTTATCTAGATTGCATACACCAGGTATCCACCAAGGGAGGAAATAAGATCAATTAACTGAAGGTCATTCTCATCTAATTTTGTATGTGTGCATCCAAGTATATATTTAGATACAATTCCCAGATCCTCATTTTCACATGAAGTCAACCCAAATTTAAAAAAAAAGGAAGCAATGAACCAATTCAAGTGCTACCAAAACAAACTACTACACACCAACAACAGTTCAAAATACACATTGGTTATTCCCAGCCTGGAAAAGAAGCAATGTTGGGAGGTGGAGAAAGCTGGATGAAAAACAAAACCAGAGAGCTTTTGGTTTATAAACACAGTGTTTCAACACCAACTTTTCTGTTTATGCTCCCCACACTGTTACACTTGTCTCTTGGCATATGCTCCATCTGGCTGGGGAGATGCATCTGCTTCTTCCTGCTGCAGGCTCTCCACGTGCAGCTGAGCTCTCCGTGCTCGCTCGGAGCCAGGAGCCAGCGATCCCATCGGTTCTCCCAGAGCTGCTCCTCACTGCAGAACGTAGAGCTCCTCTAACAGCTCCATCAAAATTTTGTGAGAAGGCAGAGATGAAATGTATTTTAATGCAAGAAAACAGCTGATTACAGCAGAAGATTAAACTGGCTTGTTGACCCTGCTGAAAGCAGCAGCAGGGTCATTCAGCTGCTTTGTTTGAACTATGACAAAACCACTCTCACACCAAGCCATCACAAATGGTACTCCCCATCACAGCCACCAATTCCCACAGTAAGACATTTAATGCAAACATCCAAATCACTTGCTGGAATTTACACCAGAGCAGTCTTTCCACAAGAATGAGTATGATTGCAATAATTATGTGCCACAGTTTAAGAGAGATTTTTTTTGTACTTTCTAGTTAGGGTTTTTATTACAGATCATTACCTATTTCAAGGACAGCTGTCAATATCTGGGCTATAACCTAAGCCTTATTCAGCACATTACACTACACTGAAAACAGCATTAAACTACAGAGCACAGGAGAGGCTCATTAACTGACACCCACCTGGAATTCTCCTGGGCACAGATGCCAACTGGGAAAGTAGGTCACATTTTACACAGGCTCCTAAAAATCAAATCACCTCAGTCTGATGAGGTGAGATGAGGAACAGGCAAAACCCACCATGGCTAAGTGTAGGTGAAATAAACCCTGGTTTACTGTATCAGTCAAGGAAAATTAAAACATGGAAAAAAGATAAAAAGCTGAACTAAACAGGCAGGAAGAGCAGTCTTCAGCCCTTGACTCCCAGGAGAAGTGAGGCTGGGAGAGAGGGAACAACTGTGCAATTGCTGCTTTCTGAGGCCTTATTGAGAGGCAGAAGGACCCAAAATGGAAGTGATATCTTGTTGTAAATAACTTGCAATAATCTTAACATCCTGCACTAAAGAAAATATACAGTGCCTGTTCATCTCCCTCTCTTCCTTTGGATTTAAAAACAATGAATGCTCAAGGTCTCAAATTGTCTTTTATACATTAAAATGTTTTGTTGACCATATGGATACAGAACCCTGATAAAACCTGAAATTCTTCCCATTTTACTCTGCACAAATACTTCTTTCTTCAGGAAAAATAATTACTTGTCAAGAATAATCTGTTACAGGAAAAAAGTCCATGAACATTAAAGCATCAAATGCTTTAACACCTACAGCAAGCCCTTCAAATCACAGACAGCACTTTTCAGTGTAACAATCTGAAACTGTGCCATTATGGGTTTGTAAAACCAAATTAATGATCCCAGTATTTCAAGAATTCAAAGCACACACTGAACAAAAATTTCACTCTTTTCAATACCTCTATGTGGTACATCTGTGCTGTGCAAGACCACTACCTTACACTCCAGTAACCTCATAAAGAACAGGTATAGGACAGCAACAGATCATTCCCATCTCCAATAACATGTTCAGCAAAAGATGTAAGTGCATGCATCAAAAAAAAATTTCTAATATTCATTTAAGATGCCAGTGCTCTCCCTCCCACTATGTTTTCACAAACATTCCAGCAGCAACAGAAGACACCAAGCTCTGGGCATATGAAAGCAATTCCTATGCCAAAACTGAGCAGGAGACAACTACAAGGGGAAGATGTCTCACTGATTTCACTTAATCATTTACAACATTGCTATCTACCCAGTACTGGAAATAAGTACCAGCAGATTTGCTCTCTCCCTTACCCAGTTCTGAGCTGTGTGGAATTACCTTCCTTCTAGCCCAGGAAAACCCACCCTCCTGTCACACACATCAGGACCACAGTGGGTCCAGAACAGTTCCATGGTGAGCCTATGTCACCATAAATGCCATTTGTCACACTCAAGGAGGTAAGTGAATTACTAAACTGAGATATATACATCAGCTGTAACTCCATAAAGTGGAATTACTTATTAGAATTCAGTTTAGTATGAATTTGACAGATTTTTGGTGATTTTCTGCAGTAATTTTCATTTGTTAAAATAGAATTTCAGTGTCATTACAATAAAGAGAAGCCATTTTACACTGCTCTTTCAGCATGTTTCCAAAATGCTGATGATGTCACTAAACATCTATCACACTCCAAGCACCCATCAATCCAGAAAGAAAAACCCAAAAATATTTCACAACCAGGCTAAAGAGCAGATAGAGCTAATCTGAAGAGATAGGAGGATGCATTCCTAAATTAGTATATATTTGAAAAATGGGAATAAAGTCCCACATTCCACACTAGCACAGAACATTAAACCCAGAGAAGAAAATTAGCAAGAATCTGCAGATGAGTCCTTGCATGTTCCCCTGGAGCACATCTGCCCTTGGGTGCTAAGTGCACTTTTAATGTACTTGTCAGGGGTCAAACACTTGACTCTGGTACAAAAACCCCAAAAAAGCAGCCTTGCACAGAATTATTCTGGAAGAGGTCCTTAGTCCTTGTGATGTGAAGAAGCACCATTACAAGTCACAACACAAAGAGGCCCTGCATGCAGAACAAAACCCAGCTGAACTTGCATCCCTGTCTCAAATTCATGTCTGTCACCATCAAAAGCTCATTCTGCAGGAATTATGTTTTCCCTTCCTCTCCAGTGGCTACCCCTTATTTATGCTAATCCACTGACTAAGCCTTCAACTCTCCATGGCTTGTATTATCCCTCTCTTTAGAACTCAATTCTGAAGACAGAAGTTAGGGAGGGCTTTTTTCTGATCATAGAAGACAGTTGACAAATTAGCAGAGAATCTTCTCTGAAAGAAATATAAAGCACTTGTCTGTATCTTGGTTTTGTCAATCTGATTTTTTGCTTGCACACTCATGTACAAGATCAGCTAGTACCATCCCTGTACTCTGATCCCCTTGGCAATAGGCTGTTCAGCTATTCAAGGCTAATCATTATTCTGAAATCATTCCTAAAAAGCAAGGCATTTGTTCAGAAGACAACTTCAGAATTTAAATTAAACCCTTAAGTCAGCCACCTGTTTTGGTCTATTTACAGGACTACTGGAGACAGGCTCTGAAATGCAGTTACAGTACATCAAGGCTCCAATTGCCAAGAAAATCCTTGAATTCTACTGCACCTAATTTAGAAATTATGTACTGAAAAGAGTTTCTATTTAAAGCTCAAGCATTATAAAAGTAGATGAAACCAATACCTTGGAGTAAATATATTCATGTTATTCTATTACTGCAGAAACAGCAGTCGTTCTGCTGCTATTTTAATTGACAGTCACTGGACAACAAATTTAATGAAGTTCATTTATTTATTCCACAGATTGGCTTTTTTTTTTTTTCCAAAGATTGGTTTTTTTTTTTTTTTTTTTTTGCTGAACAAGGGGCAGCAGAGGTGGTGGCTGACTTGATACATGTGCAAGTTATGACTGGTAACGTGGCTACTACCTCAGAGGATAAAAAGGCTGAGGGCACTCTTCTGACCTTTCTCTCCCACTCAGTCGATTTTTTCTCCCCATTAAAACCTTGAACATTTCTCCCCCTCCTTCCCCAGAAAAACAACCATTTTTCACACCTCTATTTCCATTGCCAAATGTGATTGAAATCAAACATGTTTCCCAGAAACTGGCAGGGGGTGGAGGGCAGATGGGAAAACAACATGGCTGTAAAGACAAGTTATTGCCTTGGAGAAACCAGACTAAAAGCAGTAGTTGACATTTTATAACACAGTATTAAATAACTTTAAAGCATTTGGTTAAAAGATCATAAAATACTCTATGTTGCTCTATATTTTAATTATTAAGGAGATAAGAAGATTGACGTGTCTTTTCAAATTGTTACCTCAACGATATCTGAGTTGGTTCTGCTTTCGTGGGGCTCGTTGTATTCTGTGTATTTTAGTAGAACTTTGTCCATGTCAGTGCTGGCATACTGAAAGAGTTTGTTAGAGCTGTTAAAAATGATGAGTGCTATTTCACAGTCACAGAGCACACTCAACTCATAGGCCTTCTTCATTAATCCAAACTTCCTCTTTGTAAAGGTGACCTAGAGAAGAAAGAATAATGACTGATTGATTTTTTTTTTAAAACACATGACAAGGGTTTGAAGGAAAATAATCAAGGTATACACTAATTGAGCCTACACCATTTACTCCTACTGTCATATACAGCTTAACACAAGAACTGCCTGTAATATCTGGTGCCAATTTTAGGGCCCAGTGTTCTCTGTTAGACTAAGTTAAACAATTACAAAACACCCACAACTCTTCCACTGGTAAATAACTACCAAGGAGAGTTCAATTTACTTAGAGTTTTAGTTAGAATAGGATAATTTAGCTTTATTTCCTCTGTTCAATAGACTGACTTTCCAGGTATCACAATATTTTCTTTCGTGGTACTTACAACATTAATTATAATAAAATCAAAGAAAACAGAACAAGCAATGCAAGTAACAATGTTACTATACACAATGCACTATGATTTCTAATTATGCAAAGCTAAGAAATATTGTTATTTTGTTACTATTAAGTCATCTAATCATATTCACTTATAATTTGACTTGTTTTCTGCCACTTGGAAACATCAGGAAACAATTGCTCTGTCCACTTAGAACTGCTGTCAGGAAAAAAATCCATTACAGACCATCACACAGGAGCATCTGCCCATCAGGAAAGGGGGAAACAGTTATGAAAGTTACCATCAGTTATGATAAAAAAGTTTAAAAAATGATTCCTTTCACAAGACAGCAGCTAAGGATATAAAAGTGTCAATGCCTTTGACACCCCCCTATTACAATTCCAAGCATGAGCCTCTGTGACAGGTGAGTGATCCACACACCCCATGTCCCACAGACAACAGCCAACGAGCTTTTGCAAGAGAGGAATGAAGTAAGACACAAGAAACAATCAAACCTGTTTTCTGGGTGTCTAGTTTAATTACCAACCTGTACATCAAGTTTTTGGGAAAATGGATGGCGAACTTCTTCTGTATATACACACCTGAAGGCTTTTTTCTCCTCATTATCTCACACATATTACTTTTTTAATACCATTAATAACACAAAGTATATCCTATTCTTCCCACCACCTTAACAGCCTCAGAGGATGAACAGCTGTTGTTCTTCTGACATTTAAAAGGTTATTACCTGAGTATGAGCAGGTATAGAGGTATTACTGTCCAGTGTTTGTCAGGAAAAAGGCATTATAAACAAGATGTGTGTGTGCTGTGTCACCTGGAGAAGGCCTCAGACAAAAGAATGAACGTTTGCTGCCACTGAGGACCAGTAGGATCCTGGACAAGAGCTCTTCATTTCTCTACTGGAATGTTATTTTTCTCACCTCTTGTAAGGCTGCTTCACTTGGGAGATTCTCAGCTGGCATCAGCTTCTCTCTTGGTGCTTGGACAGTGCTTAGCACAAACCCCTCTACCACAGCACTCCAAGCCTTACTTCAATGCACACAGATTATTTTAAACTCAGTTTTCATTTCAGAACCCAAAAGCAGTCTTAGTTCTCTACATTTCTTTTTTTCCCTTCCATTCAGGACCACATCAAACCCAAAAATATGTCTCTTTATTGCAGGTAAATAATTTCCCCAGCACTATTTTAATATTGCTTAGCAAAAAAATGGGTGAGGAGGAGACAGCAAAGGCAGCAAGACTGAGCTCCTTTGATATCTAATTTACTGCACTGGATTCTCTTCAGCTTAATGAAGATAAATGTCCTACAGCTCATTCAAGCAGATAAAGCTGCTTAATTAATAATACAATGACAGTCTCATGACAATCATAATCCCCCCGAGGAATGGTCTATATATTCTGTTTTGAGCTCACATACAATCCCATCAGAAATAAGATGCTTCTGCCAAAACAGTAGTTTTTCTTCCCACACAAGTTATATGAACTTGCTTTGCAGGTAAAGCTCTGTCCCATTCTGCTTCTATTTTCAAACAAAAAAAATCTAAACCTCAGACTAGACATCCAACCAGGACATCATAGGCATGTCCATGAGGGACCTACTCACCAGCTATACATGCCACAGAAAAACTGACAGGACACAACTGAACTACACTTTCTTTTCAAAACAAACCCTGAATGCCCTCCTTATCTAGGTCAATGAAAAAAAATCTCAAAGTAAATACCTTATAAATGCCCAGTGCATCAGGGCATTCTAATATGTTAAAATTCTATATCCTGGCTACCAAAACCACAGGACACCAGTGGGGATAAAGGCCACTGATACCTCCACATATAAAAAGTAAGATTCCACTAACAAAAACTATTTAATCTCTCTAAAACCTTTTAAAAACAAGATGCAGTGTGTTTTCATCTGAGTTTGCAGAGGAAAAGGATAAGGCAAGCCTAATTCTACTTTTAAGTTAGAGCTTAAATCCTCTTCCTTGTCACTAAATAGCCCAAAAGGTGCTAGCCAAGAACCTGCCAGAAACAAAACCAGAATTTAATCTCCCTATTCTGCTTCAGGCACAGCAATGGTGTAAGTGGTCTAAAATTTTATACAAATGCACTGATTCCCTTCCTCTCCATTGTTTCAATCTGAACAATGGGATGGGGATTCAAAAGAAAAAAACAATTTCTCCTGAAAAAAAACCAATACACCTCACCAAAGTCAGGGCAGAAGTGTGACGCTATTTGTTTCTCAAGCAGAACAAAACCAAGGTTGCCCAACTTAATCCAGATTAATTTAAAAAAAGGAATAAACTGGATCAATTTCCACCTCTTCCATGTGCTTTAAGTTGTAGAGCAAGATCTGAAAAGAACTGAAGTCATTAATTCATCTACTTTTACTACGTGTACTTAAGACATTTATCTACATCAAACATAAAGTCACTGGGTGATTAAAGCTGTTCAAACACAATACTTGGCTTTCTCCCAAACTCCAATAATACTTTTCTTGCTATATATAGACTTCTCAGAGTTTACATTGCTTTAAAGTGATACAGGGAGAAAAACAATCCTGATTTCACCAACAAAACAATGGGCTCTGAGCTGATGTGTCAGCAGCAAGAGAGTCCCATGGAATTCTGACACTACCCCAACGTCAAGCTGCTGCTCAGAAGTTGAAAAAGGAAATCAAACAGCAGGAAGGGAACAGAACAAAACAGCAGTACACCACTATATAAGTCCATATTTTGCCTGCATCCTGAATTCTGGGTCCCTTGGCCATCAGAAGTAATGGAGCAATACTCCATTTCAGGGAGTTCAGGGAAGGTTCAGGGAAAAGGAGCAAGAGGTGTGGAACAAATTCTGTATTAAAACAAGTAAGTAAGCAAGGCAGCTATAGCATGAAAAAACTTACTTTAAGAGAAAATAAGCAAATGTGGACAGACTCTAGATAGGGAGTCACTGTTGGCTCTTCCATACAAGAGCTAAATAATTGGCAGAACCATGACAAAGGGCAAATAAAACAGTGTTTCTTGAAACAACAGAAATTCTAGCCAAAAGATGTTGTAAATGCTGCAATGTTTTAAGGGCTCAAAGGATAACTGAACAACTTCCCTGGTGAGGGGCGGGGAAAACAAACAAAAAAAATCCATTAATGGTTACTAAATATACGGAAACCACATCCAGCTCAGGAAATCCCTGAGCTAAGAATAGTTAAAAGCTGGAAGAGGATTACAGGGTTGTGGAACATGTGCATCTCCAGCCCACACGTATTTGCTCATGACCATCACTGGACAAAAGATGTTGGCCCAGAGGCACCTTTGGCCTCAGCCACCAGCACAGTTCTTAAAGATCTTAGGTCATTCCTGTAATAATTTGCTTTAAAAATGATAGGTTCCAGTTACCCCACTATTTATTTCAGTATCCAATTAAAATTTTATTTTGCATCTCATGTAGCAATTTAGAAATGAAGAGGAAACATTACTGCAAGAGTCATCAGCTTCTGGTACTTTTCAAGTTCACAGGGCACCTCTCTGTTCGGGCACAAGCAGCCAAGTGAGCAGCTTTCCCTGAAACATTCACTTGGAGCCCTCTTCCCTTCTGACTGACAATTTCTAAAGACTGTTGTGGCAAACAGCTCTTACAAGAAATATAAATCGATGCTTTGAAATAGAATGTTAACAGAATTTGTTACTGTATCCAAAGCACTGTAGATACAGCTACCTCAAACTCCTCTGTCAAAGTGCTACAGAAAATACCTTTACCAGATCCTTCCTGAATTTCTCATCCTTTCTCTGTCTCCAGTAGTTAAGTGTTCCTAGTAGTTATCAGATCAAGTCATGTGTCTGTTTAAAAACACCCCTCCACTCTACTGGTAGTACAGTAGGGCACCATTTAAATTGGAACAGCAATTTTAAACATTAAGTAGGAAGAGTTATTACTTATAAAAAACATTTTTTTCCTCAAACAGTCATAAAATCATTGAGGTTTCTTATTCATATTCTGGCAAGGGCATCTGTGGATATATGAAGACAAAGCTCAGCTTTAGAACAGTGAATTAGGATGAATGTATTCAAACTTCCCATTAATTTTTAAGATTACTGATGGTCCTGTTCATGCAGACTTCTTGTTTCTCACCTGCCTATTCCGTTCATCCATTATTCTCGTGATCTGTATTTTCTTTCTCCCCATTTTCGCCTCTTCTTTCTTTTGTTTAGCAATCCAGAAATAAACTAATCCAAGAAATGTCCCTCTTCAGTGTTCTAACACATGATACAGTTTTCTTTTACTTTGTCTTCAGCTTGAGAAACGGTTCCTACTTCTTCTTATAAGGACCTAAAAAAGAATTGAAAATATTAATGTACAAATTACTAAAAAGGAAGTAACACTAAAAACCTGTAGAGCCAAGAAACACGTGCATCATGAAATTTCAGTGAGAAATCAAGTGTTTTCATTAGTGAAGTACTATACTACACACTCTCTTCCAATTAAACTCCCAATGGTTTGCTGCATTCTACCTACAAACTACAGACATAAAATGACCAATAATTTCACACACTTCCAACTGAATGCCTCAAAAACACAATTGTCAAAGGGGTGGTGCTCATCACTTGAAGCTTTAGGCCTTTAGTTATCTGAGGTTTCACACATTTACAAGTTTTGGTAAACTCCATTCAATATTTTAGGAAACCTTTTAAGAAACATTTTGTGTTGCTTGTTTCCTCTTGTAAAATTATCACAAAAATAACAAAACAAAGCCATGAGAATATCAAGTTTCTGTTCCTAAGCCAAATTACATCTCCTTTTGTGAGCCAATTCTTGGGGTTCCACTGGGAAACAAGAAGGAAAAGGAAAGAGGGAATCTCTCTACTTAAAAGGGACTACAGAAAACAGTTTTGCAACAAAGCTATTTCATGGTTTTGAGACACCAAGACCTGAGACCTGACACAGTTCCTCTCTCTCCAATAACCTGTAAGTGCCACATCTGCCAATATCCATTTGCAGCCCAGTACCTGTTTTCATTGTTATATTGCTCACCAAGATAAATGTGCAGGAAACTGGAAAAGCCAGTGTGCCACCACATTTAAATCTGCACTGAACTACCTGGTATTTCACAAACTTCAAATGTATTTTCAGTAAAAAAATGGCTAAGCCATATTCCAGACATACTGCCTGAATTGTAGGGTAACATCAGCTGAAGAAAACTGGAGAACAATTTAAATTAAATGGCTTCTAGAAGGTAAAGGGTATATTAGAATGTATAAACATGAAATAGGTACAACTTATTTATCTTATTATCACCTAATACTCATTCAAAGGGGTAAAACCAGCTCCAGTATTAGCTGATAACCTCTTTAACTTCCCAACCCAAAACATGTTCTGAAGTAAAGCCTTGCATGTTTTAATCTGGGTGTCACCACGCCATATCCTTGAGGCCATGTGTAGAGAGTGGTGCAACCACATCACCATCAGACAGCTAATGAGCAGAGACAGCAAGAGGCGATTAGTCACAGGCTACACTTCACAATACATTCAATTTACACCGAGGAAACAGACATGATGTTCTTGGGAGGAAAAAAACAGAGGTGGAGGAACATCACAAAATGAAGGGATGTCATTTCCTATTTACCTGACAGCAACAAAGGACTGCTTTAAAAAAAAAAAATCACAAAACGCCCAGGACTATTTAGAAATATTATTTCATAAACTTGAAAATCAAATCAACACTTAGTGTGATGTCCACTGGTCTAAAGGATATGCACTAAACGCTGTATATAAAGCAAAACATTTGAGAACATCCATCAACACTGCACTGCTTTTGTTTTCTTCATGAAAAAGGATTTCTTCCAAGGTGCTGCTAAGGTGGTAATTAACAGCCAGTGAAGACCAGATGAAGCAGCCTCTATACAACCAACAGCACACAGGGAATATCTTCCAGGGAAACAACAGTTGGCGTATCGATTTATCCCACTTTTGTTTAAAAAAAAAATCTCAGCTCATGCTATGATCACACATTAAATTTAGTTCAGGAAAAATCTGGTTGCATCCCTTGAACATACCTAATCAAAGGATCTCTAACCAGCTCTTAAAATTTGGTTTCTCCTTCATGCGTAGCTTCATTTTTTAAACCTACCATGTATTACTGAAACAGTTCTCTGAATACAGAATTACCAGAGTCCTTCCTCTGCTTTTAGAAGTGCACCCCCATCATCACCAGTACACAGAAATGGCCACCACATGAGGCCAAAGATCCACCTGGTGCAGCATTTTATCTGTGGTTACTAGGAGGTATCACTAGGATGGTCAAGGAGGAACACGGGAGTAGAATAATTAAAAGATAAACGACATATTAAATGTTTTTTGAATTAGGAACTTCTGGAGTCTTTCTGCCTCCTGCAACACATACTCAAAGCAAGTGTATGCAGTGAATAAAATAAGGAACTCCAGAGAAGAGGGAGAGAGGAAGATAAATGTGAGATTATGCAATATATATACTAAAGAATACAAAATAAGAGATGCACAAATATTTTGTATGAGCTAATGGAAGGCACAATCACAAGGAAACACTGTTATCTGCTCTGTGTACTGTCACACAAAGGGAAATGGGAATCAGTAATTTTCACCAACATTTTGTTACAGCTTTGGGGTGTCATTTCAGGTCTTTTACAATGCTTATGCTCTACAAGGCATAAAAGCCTCAAGCTATTCCCCATTTATGAGAGTTCACTGTTCCCTCTCATCTCAGGTTTGACTTTGTTCAACCTTCAATACTTGTATCACTTAGAAATTCCCAATTCCTATTTGCATGTGTGTGCAGGCCGGGGCCAGGCTCTCCCCCCTCTCCCACAGGTTGCTATGGACACCAGAACCTGGCCTGGAATCGAGTTTTCCAAAGGCAGCCCAGCTCCGGGATGCAGCATCCCTGTCATTCTGAAGTCCCACACAAGGTGATTTTCAAAGCTCAGAATAGAAACAGAAGTTTGGCTTGAGCTCAGGGCAGAAAGGACCTTGACACAGCTGCAAAATCAGAGAAAACTGTGCAGTAAAAAGGCACTTTCCATGCATGCTCAGAACATCCCAACGGGAAGTTACTGCCAGTGACAAAGGCACGTTACATTTCTAATGAGAATGACTTTTCCTTTTACTCATCCTTGATCATGTCACAGTTGTGGTTTTATTTTCTATCCTGACTAGCAACAGAACTATGTACGATAAGATATGAGACTGGGTCCAACACAGGGCTCCATCAGAAACTTAACCAGCAAAGTTTTCATTTTGCTAAATCGTAATTGCATTACAAACATACATTTAGGTGAAGTTCTTAATTCACAAAGCCATTTCATCTAGATTATCAACACACTTTTGCTCAAATAAAGGAAAACCTGCTGATATACGTATGAAGATCAACCCACATTTACATCTGAGAGTAAATATGAAACTAACACAAAGTAACCTTGATGGAGGTAAAGTTCTACTTCCTTAAGTGACAGAATCCAATCACAGCCACCGAAGCTGCTTCACATTATTTGCATGGGCACACAGAAGCAAAAATTACTTGGTCTTAAAGAAGGACTTCAGGCATCTATTTAAAAAAATAATTAGAGTAAGAAAAGAAAAAGAAGGAAAAAATCCCACATGGTTCATGACGAGCTTCAAATAGAAAATAATGTCAGCTTGCAATAAAGGCAAGAAAAATTATATTTGTAGTTGTCCAGGTTATAGTGTCTCTTATTGTTTAAAAGTAAATTATTCCAAATTTTCTGGATTTATTCCCTTCCCCAAATCATGTGAAAACAGCACACTAATTACTGACAAACAACAAAACCACATGCAGAAACACATCCTCACAACCACACATCTTCAAGGGCTCATCTGAGTTTGTTGTCAAGACTGCTTTCAGTTTCACAGATTGTTGAGAGAGATGTAACTTTAAAGCAAGGAAACTGTATTTGACCTATTTAAAAAGATTCTTTCAAGGGTTCAGTGGAAACACATTTTATCTGTGCAAAACTGCACAAGGTCTGGAAGCCTCCTGGCAGAACAGGTTAGGAAAAACTGTGTCAGAATCATACTCCTTCCATTTCATTTCCTTTTATTTCCCTCTGACTCTGTTTTCTTGAGACTTCCATTTCACCACCATGGTTACAGGTTACATCTGACAGTCCCCGGCTCCTCACGGCTCATTTACTGCAATGCACACAAAGGAACGAGCGTCCTGACGTCAGATCATTTGCATGAAAACACCCATCTGCAGAGATGCATCTTACACAAGCCTTGGGGATGGCTTACTAAACAGCAGAGAATAATTTTTACTAAACCAAGATTCACAGGTCTTTTTTCTAGTCTTAAAGGAGCCTGTGAAGGTGTTTTTGTAGGTATGGCCCCTCAGCATGAACTGGTGAGCACAGAGTGATCACGGCTGAACTGCACAGCTGCTGCTTATTCTGACATTTTGCACACTCACATCAGCAGAATATAAAAATTCCCGTTCAGAGCAACACGGACATGAGCCCCATCACATGTTGGCTGCTGCACATCAACAAGGCAGATAACACAGAGTATCTCATTTTTCCACAGTACTAATAATGGACAAATGTCAGTGTCCTCTCTCCCTGCCCCACAGCGCTAAGTAGAAGCAGCTAGGAAAAAAAAAAAGTAGTCAAAGAATGTCTTCACCAAAGTAATTTATCTAAAGGTTAAAGGGCTGTGTGGAACAAGGTCAAACATGATTCTCAGACTCCATTTCACTGTCCAGAAGTAAGAAAGAACATTTTCTTTTTCAGAACTTAAAAGAGCTGCAAACCATATAAAGTATGTGTACAACTCCAAACACCTTTTTTTCTAAATCTCATACTAATTACACAAAATATATTCACTCAGATATGACTGCACTGACACATGCTGAGGTCCATGGGATGTCACCTCTGTGCTCTGGACATTCCACCAGCCCTGCTCCAAAACTCACTGTTACCACCTGGAAGCTACACTGGAAAATTAAAATTCCCAGCAAAGGGATTTTTCCATACCTTTATGTCTGCATTTAATCGAGAGCACGCTCAGATCCTTGCTGGGGTTTTTGCAGAGATGTGCAAAACCAGTACCAAAGCAGTTTCCTCCAGCCACATTTCTATAGCCCTGGCACCATACACTGCTGTAAGTAATGTCAGATATAATTGTTTAACAATCACATGGCCCCCCTTCCAAAACAAGGGTACACGCTGTCATTTATCTCCCCCTACTTGCTGCACCACAATCGTAGGAAATAAATCTTTTTTCCATCTTGAGTTTAGAAGCCATTCTTCTCCATCCTAGCAGAGCCTCACAGTAAATGAGAGTGGCCTCACAGCTTCAAGGTCCTCAGCCACCAAGTGATACACAAGCATTGTTATAAAACAATAATACAACCCTTAGCCAAAATTACTTTTTTTTTTTTTGAGTGGGACAATGTAAAAAACAGGAAGCCATAAACAATTCTTTACTGATATTCTGGTTTTATGCATCATAAAACACTTGTTTCTTTCAGCTGGGAAGAACAACGCACATCTCTGGTACAAGACAATTTAAATAAATTGTACTTTTAAGATTTGTGGAGTTCTGCAACCAAACACGGTCCTCAGCTTCCGCACTAACATCAAATCTATTTTTGAGCTCCTAGCTTGTAAGTAGCAGAGCTTTTCAAATTATGTTTTGAAGGCATATTAGAAAAGATCATAAAGCATTTTTGAAAAGTATCCTTACTGAAGAACTGCACCTTCCAAGTGCTCCTTAAATCTGCTGTTGCTGGAAAAGGCCCTTTCTGCCATTCTCCTCCGTGCACTCGGGCTGCCTAAGATGAAGGGGAAGAACTCCATTTTCTTGCACACAGAACTACAGAAATCTGAACCGTATCAAAAATGAACTAAGATTCAAATGCCTGTTTTAAAAAACAGGTTTTATTACTCCTAGAATGCACTTTTAATTTAGATTTTCCTGACCTGATGGACCAGTTTTCCAGAACTACCAGCATCACCTATGACAGCACATGCACCCCTAGACCATGTGGCAAATGTGGCCTTGTCCAGGATCAGGGACAGCCAAGAATTCTGCTCTGGTTAGTTACTTTCAATTAAATGGGTTAAGTTTTTAATACTACTCAATACTCTGACTATACACTTTTTCTTGGTCTCCTCTTCAGTCCAAAAAATCTCTTTCATCCTATTCTGAGCATTTATAATTTATACTCCCTAGAACCAAAGCAGCCATTATCAAGCTATCTGTTTAAGCATACATATTTACTACATATTTTCAAGTAACACTAAATTCTATTTTATTATTTCCATCCATAACTTTGGTGTTTTCTAAATTAATTTATCCTTGCATTCTCAAAAATACATTACAACACAAAGTAAGATCTGGAAACTGCTGAGCTAACAGTGGAGAATGACCACAGAAAGAGAACTAAACTTTCAATACTGGATTAAAATCCAATTTTAGATACAAGCAGAATATAAAATATTAAGTAATCACAAGAATTCTGCTGCCAGACTTCTACAAACAGATTAAGAAAATAACTGCACGACTGAATAGCTGCCTGGAAAACATGCTCCAGAGAGTTTCTCAAGAAACTTGCTCCTAATTTATCATGCAATTTGTTGAAAGAAGTGACTTTTCCATGGTATACAGAAATAGCCACAAACAGAGATGACTGTTAACAAAACAAACCCCAATATTTAAAAGCTGAGGCAAAAAGGACTGATTTCCTAGTGAATGAACCAGAGCTTTTACAACAACCATGTCAGTTTGATCACAATTTTAGAACTTTTGATCAGATAAATCCTCCCCGTTTTTTCCATTTACAGCTGTTGGAAAATTAATGAGCTAGATGCAGAAATCTAAACTAAAGTTTGGATATGACTGCTCCCTAACAAAAGAGCATTTGCAGGTATTTAATTAGTGTAAAACTGATGTTTGACAGCTTTCACAATGATAAGCTCAAAGTGCAACTCAAAGCCTTTAAGCCCAGCTTATTAACCCCACAGACATCTGTACATTATGAGCCACAGAAGGAAGGTTTCTTTCCTGAAGTAAAATATACATATAAAACATTAAATATTTTTCAAGATCAAAAGCATTTGCCTCATTCTTATCATGAATCTGTAATGGCTGTGGAACTTAACTACCATGTGGCAAAAAATGGCACAGAGCCACATTTGTGTTACTACAACTCCTCTTGGGCTCAAAGGAAGGGAGCCACCAGATAAACCTTCCCAAATGCTGATAAGAACATGTCTGCCAGAGATGGCTTTCAATTCTACACCACTGGACCCACAACAAAAAGCTGCCACAAAACAGCAATCCTTTGTGCAGGAGACAAAACCCTGTGAAATGTATTTTTTATATTCGTCTTGGGATGGGGATCACCAAAACCTTGCTGCTGTTCTGAGCAGGGAAAGGAAATTTTGTACTTTAAAGGCAGCCTAATAATGGTTGGGTGAGAGTCAGCTGAACAAGACAGCTTCAATAGCACTGGTGATTAATTAAACAATGAACAACTAATAGTGTGATCAATTAAAATATTAATTCTCATATTTTTCTTCATCTTACAATAAGAGAGAATAAAATACATATACAATATTGTTCAGTCTCCTATTAATATATTTACCAACCAGAATGGAACTTTCTGGTTTTGCAACATCTTTATACTTCATTAATCTTCTTCAGGCTCACTGATGCATCTTTAGATAACACTTACCATACCGTTAAGTCATGGCTTTAAGAAAAAATATTATCATTGTGAAATCTCTTTCCAGAAGTCTTCATATTTCATCAGTTACAGCAGTGACACTCAAGCTTTAATTACTGCTACCTTGGCTCATTACTTCTCCCATCTCAATTTAAGTTTATCAATAGATCAGAGAATAGAGATAATCTTATTTTGCATAGCAACATGCATCTGGCAAAGGTGTAGCTCATTATCTGCGAGTTCTCACAATGGCTCTGCCCCACTTGTCACATCCCTGTTTATCTCTACAGCAATCAGCAGAGCACAGGGAGCACTGCCATCCCCAGACCTACTCACTGTACACAGACAGGAGAAGTTTCACAGTTCCTGGAACAGAATTCAGCTGCAAAGTCCTAAATTCACCTGGTCAGATTTCTGTGAAATTCTAGATAAGCGGCATCACTTTTTTTTTTTTTTTTGTCTGTGTGGTCACTAATCATTAAAGGTCTGCTCTGTTCCTTTTTTTGAACATGGTCATGCCAGGTTGAATTCAGTGGGAGGAGCATTTTAAACATAAGCAAAAATATGTCAAAGTCAACTTAAATTCAGGTTCCTGGCATTTCTGTATAGAAATCCTTACCCACACAGAGCACTGTTCTTCCTTTTGTCTCTGAGAACATGATTTAAGTAGATCATCCTTTCTGAGGAGTACTGAAGCTTTTTGTGTGCATGTTTTGTAGGGGGAACACTATTTTACAACCATTTAGAATCTCAACCAATAACCTAGATGTAAAGAACTGAACATTCATAAACCAAAACTAGACAAAAATATCCATTTGTACAAGTTCTGACTTATCAGAACCACATCTCACAGCAGAAGATTTTGCAGAAAAAATAAACACACAAAAGCAACATCCAAAAAGGACAAATACAGTGCAGTACTTTTACACACAGCTCAAAATTAAACAAGGTGCCAACTGAGCTAAATCAACCAGCATCCTGACATAAGACTTGAAATGTATAGAAATTAAGACAGGCAGAAAAAATACTCAGAACACAGCACATACTGTAGGGCAATGTTATGAGATCTACTGCTCTTATCCTTCAAATATTGTCTTTAAAATTGCTTTCAAATTCTGCAGGCTGCACTTCACTTTCCTTGTAGCAAATGCCAAAGCAGCAATTCTGCAGTCAGGTATAGCAGTGTCTGTGCTCAGTATACTCAAACTGACTGGTGCAAAACTGGTACAGTTTTCCCAAGGCAACAATAGAAACCACAGCAGATTCCTCCTAGGAAAGATGTAAATAAAAGGCATTTGTGTCTGTTTTTTACTTTCTTCTATTGGAAAAAAAAAAAAAAAACCCAGAACATAAATTATGAGGTAATCTTATTTAANGGAAAAATTAAAATAAAAGGCATTTTTTTTTTTTTTTTTTTTTCTTTTATTGAAAAAAAAAAAAAAAACCCAGAACATAAATTATGAGGTAATCTTATTTAACACAGAGTTTCCCTACTGTAGAAAATTGTACCAGTTTGGTACTTCAGCGAAGATTTTTTGGATTTGCAGCAAGAGTTCTAAAACTCAGTGACGTCTGAACACCAACTAGTGAGTAAACTTCTAGTAATTCTTTGTTACTTTTTACGAAGAGGGAAACTGTCCCCTGTGCCTGTGAAGTACAAACTGTTGAGGTAATACAACAAACAGCCGCAGGACAGCAACTTCAACACATGTTCCTGAACAAACATTACAGCAATCAAAAACATTTACAGCTGACTTCGGGAATGTAATGGGATCCAAAGGCAGCCACAGCACTCTGTGGCTTTGCTTATACCTTATATCCTACAGAGAGCTTCCTCAAGTCAGGCTTCAAACCTAACAATGCCAGATTTTATTGAAGTTCTCAGCAAGGGACAAATGTGAGTAGATGAGAGAATGGAAAATAGAAGGATTATAAACAAGATTCTTCCTTGCACATTGTGCCCTTGCAAGATGGGTTCTGGCTTCCAAGTTTGGCTTCAGTGGCTTTGTGACGCAGAGCGCTGTACGCTCCCGCTCTGTACTTGGGAAACGTCTTCCCAAGGTTTGGCTCATCCTCACTTATCTGCCTCTTCCTGATGTTATAGATCAGCTTTTCTTCATGCTCTGCACAAGCCACAGGCTCCAAGCTTCTTGCACAACTCCCATCTGTGTTGGTTTTTTGTTAGGGTATTTGTTACCTGCTGTGACAGTCTCCACACCATTTCTCTTTCTTACCAACTACACGCTTGCAGTCTTCCCGAGAATTCCATGTGACACACACCCCCCTCCCCTTTAAAAGGAAACAGGAAACCCAAGAAGAAATACAAGAGTGAACACACACATCAATGATCTATAAGGAGCTTTAAATCACTGAACAATTATCCAGAAAGCTTTCTTGATAATTTATTCGATGTCTGATTAAATGACAGCATGCAGTTCATATTGTTGAAGTGCAACAATTATAAACCAGACAGACACGACAACAGAATGCTTCAAGCAGCCTGCATGCCTCAGAAAGACACTCAGCAAACCATAAAGACGCCTACGTGCTTCTAACAAAGATTAGTGGCAAGTTCCTTACTCTGTGGCTGCCACAGCCTTTGTTCAAAAATCAATCTCTGCTTTTAAAATTCAGATACACCGCCAGTTTAAACTTGTAAATAAAAGTTTTTTAAAAGCCATACGAAGTATATACTGTATACTTAGTATTGCTAAGATATTACAACCACATTTCAAAGGATTATTGCTCTCTCTGCACTGTTTTAAGCAAACAGTCCCATCATATTTAAATAAAATAAACCACAATCGATGTTGGTGGGGGAGGTACAGCAGATCACAGAGCAGGTCCTCTCCAAACATGCATGGAAACAGTTTCTTTGTAATCTAAACATTTCAGAATCCAAGGCAGACAGATAGCAAATAATAAAATAACATCCAAGTGAGATGAATCCACTCAGCTACACCTCAGCTGTGATAATCTGCAAAAGGATTACATACAGGCAGAACTCAGGCAGCATGAAGGAACTGAGGAAAACAGTGCTGGGCACCACAAGCAAGAACCTGCCTGACTGCCATGACCTCCCCAATGTCAGCAGCCACTTTTAAAGGCAACCCAGAATGAAATTCCTTACAGCCCAAAACATTTTATCGATCCAAATACAAGAACTTCGTCTTAGCAGGGTTACTGCCCTCCATTTGGATGTCCATATTCTTAAAACCAAGCATGAGCTAAGACTGTCCTAATCAAGTACAGGGCAAGCCATTAAAACCAGAAGTTTAGTACATGAGGATCCATACCCCAACACCTAAACTTACTGTGGTAAACTCCATTTTTACCAAGAATATTATTCAAAATATATTCTGCTTATAAGCATTTTTCTTTTTTGCAGGTGATGTCTGGTAGTCTGGGCACTCATGTCATTAACATTAACCCAGCCACTTGGATTCTCCTGCAAAAATATCAACTTAACTACACTGATAATAGAACATGGACTCTTCAGGTAAGATCTAGTCTCTGAATATAAGGTTCTGTTCTCTGAACAGAATTCTGTTCTCTGAACAGAAACCTAATTCTAAAACTAACTTCAAAACTATTGTGTCCTTAGCAAGGAACTAGAATACACAGTCAGTTATTTGTGGTTTAGTTGATAAGTTGAAATTCAGGATGCTACAGTAACTCTGTTACTTGTTATTACCTGCAAGACAGGTGAAATAATTAGATTTACCATTTGCTCTTTCTTGCCAATTGCTGCAAATGGAAAAATTAAGGTTGCTTGACCCTAAGTAACATTACTGCTTCACAGCAAAGCTATGTGATTCAAGTGGTAGATAGCAACATGTATTCAAACATCTGATTCAACAGCTTCTGGAGTGAAATATTCCATGACTATAAAAAGAAGTGAGAATTCTCATCCATTTGTTCCCATTATTAAAAACAGAAATGCTGAAAACTTCAAAAATATCTCAATTTCTCTTCCTGTAAACAAACCCTGACAAACATCTTACATGAAGAGGGCCACTAAAAAGGTGAATTAGAAGATTCAGCTGACAGAAGCTTAAGTGAAGGGCCAGAAAAACTTCAACCAAGGTCCCAAGCAAGAACCAGCTAAGTGATCCACACAAACATATGAAGTCCTTGTGATAAACTACTACACGAGTAATGTGTTACATCACTGAGGAGCCCAACAAGAGCAAGGAATACTGAGACAAGAAAGGTATCACAAAAGCTGGCTCTTAATGCATTTGAAAGGCAGCTGGGCTATTTTCACAACTGCATTAAGTAGCCAGGAATCTGAAGCAGAAGCTCAGACAGTTTCAGATTATTATAGACTTCCCTTACTGAAAACCTCTTACATTTAAACAAGTATATTCATTTACCTTTGACATGAAACATCAGATGCAAATGTGATCTGTCTGAAACAGTAAGAAAGCCTTTGAATCTTCACCACTTAGTTGGCCAAGTAGTATCTGATGCAATGACTGCCTAGACCTGGTAATAGCCAGGGTCCATCAGGAATCAGACTAGAACTATAGCTGGCCATCCAGACCTGCAATTATGCATCAAAAATGAAAAAACAGAAACTGCCAGAAACACCAAGAAGCAGCCCTGAAACCATGTCAGAAGAGAAGACTGCATGATCTCTTGCACTATTAGACAGAGTGGACATCTCAGGCTTTAATTATGGAATCAATGATTTAAACCTGCTTGGAACACACACAGAACAGTGCACATTTCACACACACTGCTGCATCCCTTCCATCCATGCTGTCTTCTTCACCCCTGACAGAATCCCAGCTAAGAGCCCTTAGGAACCTTATTTGCAAAGCAAATACAAAGCAGTTAGTTGTGAACGACTCCTTGAAGGTGTATTGTGGTTAAGAGCAGTTGCATTCCACCATAAATCCTGGATGCTGCCTGTAGCCCTGGCAGCTGAAAGTGTGCAATGTGTAAATTCACACACCTCAGTCAACCCATGAGCTGGGAGAAGTGAGATCAAGCTGGTGTTGAACTCCTCATGTGAAGTGACAAACTTATTTAGACAGAAAAATTATCTTCATTTATCTAACAGTATCATTAGGGCACACATGAAAGCATCTGCAATCTTTTCTGTTCCTCTCTCATGTGATAAGGAATTTTGTCTTTCTGAAAAACCCTATATACTTCTTTATCTGGGGAAAAAAACACTCAGGTATTAGATATTAAATACATTTATTAAAGTGCATTCTGTATACTAGAATCAGATGCCAACTTAATTATTTTACATTATCTCATTTTACTCATTCTACATAACTAACCTGTGAACACGATTATATGGAGTAAACCACAGCAAATTGACACAGTTTATACACAGCTTTCAAGAACTTGCAAGAAATCCTACCTCCTCTTAAAAAAAAACTTCATTGTTGAGTACTCTGGGCCTTCAGGACATTAAAGCATTTCTCTCTCACATGCTGACTGGAAGCCCTGCAGCAGCTGAAGCAATAAATATTGACAGCAAGCTGGCAAACAGCAGATAGCAGTGCTCTGCTCTCCAATTTCACCTGCCTCAGCAAAGACCCAGCCTGGAAGGGACAGCACACCCAGGGCCTCTTCAGCTCTATTATTGCTGCTCTGGCCTGTATTGAAAATGTATTTTCCCCTCCAATAATGGTGTACCTTTGAGCATAGCTGCTTTTCCATACCACCCTGAGAACCTCAGTCACCTCATTGCAACACAGATACACAGCAACAAAGCTCCAACTGGCTATAAACCATACTGCAAGAAACTTCCAGCATCCAGTTCCATCCTGTCCTGCTCTTTCGTGATGCTTTGCAAGTCTTGCATATGAGGCCAGACATTGCTTAATAAAAACTAAACAGCCAACTCAGAGCAAACACTGGAACAGCCCTATGCCAAAATACAAGGTACTCCTGACAGCTCATGAGAATTGGAATTAGTGAAGTGGATTTTCATTAGGAAACTGTATTGATGACTGAGTTCTACTTTTCCCTCAATTCTCACCTCATATCCTCTACTTTGAGGCAGGATTACAGAAGCTGTAAGGAAATGCATTCAGACTTGCTTAAGGAAAATTGAAAACAAAACACTGTGACTACAGAATTCTGTCTTCCCACTGGGAGAAAGATCTTTCCAGCAATTCATTCCCTGCATTCAGACAAACTACAGATTGCTAGTTGGTTTTTTAGCAGACTCCATCCTGCTGCCAAGTTAACAGATTTTTAAACTGAGATTTGAAACAAAGACTTCTTCGTATAACCCAGAAGGTTGAGCACTGAGTTGGACCTAGTTCTCAAAACTTGATCTTATGATTTCATCTGGAGCTCATACACTTTTACCCCTGCACAGACACACCTATGATTATGGGCTATGTTTAGATTTGTAAGAATTCACCAACATCCAGTGTCATCATTTTCTCCAGCACACAGCTTCACTGAGGGAGGGGTGGAGACATCCTCCACACTATAAACATTTGCCTGCTTTCAAAGGAAGATAGGAATCAAAACAAGCTTACCCTGTACTTCTAGCAGACACCACTCTTAACATGTTACATCAACCAACACTCGTGGAGATTCTTCCTTCTAGCTTCTGGTAGGTTTCCTTCCTCTTTGTCTACCACTGAATGTACTTCATTTTGATGGTAATATCTGATTAACAACCTCAGCAAGCCTTTAGAGGTGGCAGGCACTCCCCTTTGTAAGCTTCACTTACCTAAAATAACACAAACCCTTTAGTATTCCACAACAGAAAGAGCACCACATAAAATCTTAAGGCCACCATCACTGCAGAGCTCGGGAAGAGATCTGCATGTATGAACCAGATCCATTGCACAGGAATAACAACATTGAAAGCAGCACTGAGCTTTGGTTTAAACAGAGCAAACCAAGACTTCTGTGCTCACACCCTACTGCTGCCAAATCCTTCCATCTGCATTAGCTGCAAGATGTCAGCTTGGGCATGGAAAGGAAGAATTATTTAGTGCATTTAGTGAATCCTCTGATTCAAAAATCGCATTTCAGTCAAATGGGTGCCCTTGCCTAGGTGGAACAGAAGCCACAATATTCCTGAACAGGATGGTAACACCCCCTTAAAATTCCCATACAGAGGAGTGATGCTCTCAAGTCTCAGTGCTTTGTTCTTTTTTGAACGGGTCCGGTTCCTTCAGGGAAAATGCTCACCATGCACAGCTGGAAGAAAGGCAGTAAAGGCAAGAGCAGAAGTGTGACAGAGGACAGCAGCAGAAAGAGTTAACAGTAAGTTTTTCTCTGACATTTTATCTAATTTGATGCCACACAGCACAGAACAAAGACACAGACCTGGCGTTTTAAATTTAGTAGATTCAAACAGGCATTAAAAAGAAACTGATTTTCATCCACTTTTGAGGATTTCACCTTAAGGGAAGGTCTTTCAAGGATGCACATGATATTCTTTGGCCCTCTGAAAATTACATCAATTAAGCACAAGACTCAGTTCCTGTAAAAAATTATTTAGAACAGCCAGGAGGAAAAAAAAGTAAATCATGAAACCAAAGAATTATTTGTCAATAGCACTGACTAACCCACTACAAACAGGCTGCAGCTTTTGCTAGAGGGCTGAGTTTGCACTGGTGGTTCTGCAGTGTCTCAGATCCAGGTTGCCATGGAAAAAAAAATTGGGAACTCTAAAGGGACCTTGTTGTTTTCATAAGGCATTAACTCAGGAGCTTGTGCAGGAAGATTATTGATATTTTGAACCACTTAAAAAGATCAACCAATGCTTCCAACACAACTACACCCTCCAGGACATATGCTAAGGTACATAACTGATGCTTTATGGAATAAATTTCAGTTCTCTGTTATGTTTAAGACATTTTAATGCTACTTGACTATGTGCAGCCTTAAAGTACACAAAATCTACTGTGCGACCTTGCAATTTTTCTGCAAATGCAGTATCAGAAATCAATAGAAAGCATCTTCAATCTTTGAAGGAGTTCACTGGTCCATAATTACAGCACATCTAGAATACAATAAAAACCCAAAATCTGAGAACAAATTATTCAGAAGAAAGTGCCTACATGGACTTCTCAAGAGGAAGAGATGGAAAAAGCTGATAGCTGGCAAAGGTATGTTAGAATCACAGCTGGGGGAAGGTGGAACCCTTCACTCCTCTGCTTTCAGGCAAGCCTCAGTGGCAGGACCTGGCACCACTGGACCTGGGAAGGAAAGGAACTCCCAAAGCATTCAGAACCCACTTGAACCTTCCAGCTTAAGGAACACAGTCAATGCAAGCCTGAGACTAAGGAAATCCCTCAGCCATGTGTTGGTACAAACACCATGTCCCACACTCAGTATTAAAGCTGCGCTTTGCTGCTTGCATCCAGCCCAGGACACTTCTACTCACCTGGGCCCACAGCAGCTGTGCAAGAACCACGCTACCACCACAGGGAAAATGGGATTGTGCAAAAAACCAGGGGACAACGAGCAAATCATCTCACTCTCTGCTCAGCACAAGACATCAAAAACCCCTGAACTGTACACCAACATCACACTTTCTGCAACAAATCAGCAGGGAAAATACTAAATTTTATTAGGATTTTGCATAAGCGCGATTACATTCCATTAAAGAGATTATCCACTTTTTAATGTGGTCTTGACAGAGGACTTATGTGTGCCACTCTTCCCTGCTTATCATCCCCCAAATGGTGTCCTGGTAAATCTGCAGAAGGCATCTAAGTGACACTTTAGCTTTTAAGCACAGATGATACCAATCCATTCTGACAATATCACAGCACTGCCAAAATTTACATTTGTGGGTTTTCTTAAAGATTAAGTATCTGAGGATCAGATTGCTATTTTCAGATTTCATTTTAAATTTCATCTTTAGTCATCATGGCAGCAGAAAACTGAACCATAATAGCCAAAAAAACCCCAAATAAAACACTCTAAAAATTATGGTGGATTTAAAAAATCTAATTACTTTTGAATTCTGTCTCTCTTACACTGATATGCAGAGACATTGCTGCAGCGTTCCAAATTCTCAGCTGGTTATATCCCAGTTACAAACTGAGTCTCTTTAAATAGTTTGGTAACATTTTATTTAACGAACAGAATCAGAGAAATGTTAACTTTTGAGAGCTTCTCTGTTTTATTCACTTGTATAAGATCACATGGTTACTAGACACATGCATGCTAAATATATTACATGCTACCATGGCAGCAGGTCAGTTCTGCACAAGCTGCTTGTATTAAATTTCTCCTGTAAGTGACATTAGAGTTTAGCTCTGCTCCAGCACATATAGGAAGAGGCTTCACATTCCAAACTACCATCTGAAGGGGAAAACTATGCCAAAACAGTACCAAGTATGCCTGTGCTACTTTAACCCATTTACTATTTTAACACATACATGCAAGCCTTGCATTTATGTTATCTATATTATGAATTTTTCAGATTCAAAACTCCAAAGCTAACGGCTTTGTTTTGTCTTTTGCTATGAAAATTTAAGGAAAAGGTCACACAGTTATAGTCTATAACATGTGACACGTTAAGATTGATGAAATTCCAAACACTAAGTATCACTAACTGGGTAGGGTATTCAACTACATTTGAAATCTTTTCCTGGTTCATTAAACTGCCTGGGTACGCAGTAACTACTAGAACACATTTTAAATAATCATCACTGCATATTGTTGTAACAATTTCAGAGCAGATGTTCTCCATAAAAGACAGTGACATATTAAAAAATCCCACATATTGTCTCTACATATATATTGACATGTCTAGAAATACACACACTGGCATATAAAAGGCACAAACAAATCTGAGTTGTCAAAATTAATGGAGCACACCCTAAAAATATTTAATTATCCTCTGTTACAATGCTTTCCTATGTCATATAAGAGGACATCACTGCAGAGAATGCCAGCCTAATGGGGAAAGGAAGGCAAACTCTCCTAAAAGCAGCCTCTAGACCAACACAGGGATGTTTCACATCATGTGTTTCATGGCTTCAGATTGGTGCCTTGGAGAATGAAAAGATAAAAGGGGAACAGACTTGATCACCAGGGTCAAGAGAGGTTATCTGTATTCTGCTGGAGGAATATGCATTAATGCTTTTCTTTTCCCAAGCACAGAGGAAAGCCTAACTCAAACACTTATCAGTAAGGGCGCAATCACAACAAGCTTCAGCTGACGTTGGAGGCAGAGGGACTCACACAGACCTTTGGTAAATATTTAGGCAGCTAGCCCACACAAAAATCCCAGACTGTTGCTCCTCTAGTGCAACCATATCCACAGGGGGTAGGTGAAAGTTCTCATAGACCTACTTTAGCTGCAATTGCTGCAGCCCAGAAGCACATCCTGACACTGCTCCTCTTGAACAGAAATTTTGTGAGATGGTTCATACTTCACTGGTCTTCCCTTTCCATTGGTGGGGAGAGCTGGAAACCAAACAGAACTACCAGCAGGTAACCAGCTTACCCACAATAAAGATCTGCTATGGGCATACCAAGAGAACAGGGAGAGGCAAAGGTAGAGGTATGCTGGGATTTGGAGCAGATGATACTTGAAACTAGCTCATTATTCAGAATCCTCCCTTAATTACTCTGCAGAGCACACCAGCATTTATCAAATAATACAACTGATAGAAAGATACAGAATACCACACTTTTACAGAAGGAAATTATTATAACACTTTTGATTTTAGTCACCCAAAGGTTAAGCACCAAAATATAAAATGTCTGCAGTATGGTCCTGATATATTGACCAGGTTTCATTTTGACATTAGAACTTCTGCTCTAAGGGACCACATTAGAGGCACAAAATCATTTCTAATATAGGAGAGATTTAATTTTTTAGCAGGAGAAACACTTCAATTAGCTAGACACAGAATATGTATTCATTTAGTGTCACACATTAGCACATGACTGAGCCCTTATCCGGTCAAACAGCGTCACACGGACCAAGTGCTCACACACAGCAGAGCTCTGCCTGAAGCTCCAGCATCGAATCTGGGCCATCCCTGCACTTCCAGGTTTCTGTGCAGCTGCTGGGAAGAGCTCCCCACCCCCCGACCCAGGGGAGCACAGAAGCTGTCGCTGCGAGGAGGAAAGAAAAAAATCCTGCTCAAGAACCATTCTTCACCTGTGCAGAGCTGTCACAAACGCCAGCCCAGCTGAATTACCGCGTTCCAAACTTGGCATTTGACTTGTTACTGCTCCAATATTTAAGCCATTGCTTTCCTATCTGCATCAGAGCTGAACCCATGTTTTCATTACATCTTATTTGATATTTTTTCCACATTGATGACTTAAGATGTGCAAACCATTCTGACCTATTAGCAAAGTCACAGCACTGAAGAACAGCACAAGTCCCAGCACACCAGGAGTGGTCAATAACTCACACATACACTGGATTCCTTTCACAAAAAGAACCCACAGAACTAAAACCAACAGCTGCACTGATAAAAAAGCACCACAGAAAAGTCATGAAATAATTGAACCAGTAAACTTCCATACAAAGACAAAACTAGGAAGTGGAATCTACAAATACAACTTGTCTACAGAAAACGTATTTTTCATCTTTTTAAAGAACACGTTTCTGACTGCACAATTAAAAAGCATCCAAGTGTTATCAATACAGTAAAAACTAAATAGTGTTTCTTCTGTAAGCAAATAATATTAAGGTGCTTTACCATTTTACATATCACACTCAACAAGTTTTGACTGAGAAAAATAAATGCTCAATATTCTACAAAGCGCAAAAAAATCCCATTGACCTTGGTGAAGGACTTGGAATTAAATTATCTGCAGCTGTTAAGTGCTACAGGTTACTTTTACTTCAGAAGCAAACAAAAACCATCAACAAGAGGCAGAAATCAAAACCTATCAAACACGATTATCAATGAAAGTAGAGCTTGCATAATGTAAAACTATGCAGATGCTGTGACTTTCAGGTCAGATAATAATTGTTTTATTTCTCCAACAGTGGTGGTACCCTATCAGTCAGGTTTGGAGCATCTGCTTTTCAAGACCCCGGTGAAAAGAAGAAACAAAAATCTGTTAATGCAACATACCCAGGTGACAGATGCGGAACCGTAGTCATGAAAACACTAGAAGACATACTGGAAATACAGGATATCAAGAAAATGAAAAGAAGAGATACTTGCCAAGAGTAGAATCCACAACACTTGCTTTCTCAGGAGAAAATACACCAGCACTTTAATAGATACATCTGCCAGAGAACTCGCCATCTACCCACCAGGAAGTGAAATGAAAGAAAGCTCAAAAAAATAGCAGAGAAAATAGAAGTGGGTGTGGTAGAAATACTTCTTGTTTACTTGCAACTATCTAAAAAAATATTATAGAGAATAAACAGCTGAAATCTGACATATTCACTCATCTAGACCATCACACCAAATCTCACAGGCAACAGAGCTTCAGCTGCTTCCAGCACTTGCTTTGAGCCAAGCCACACATCACAGCACACCTCCTCTACACAGCACGCCCTGCCCTGCCACACTGACAGAGGACAGAGCGCCAGACTGTCAAACTGCACCCAGGCACGGAGCTGCAGATTTCTTTGCACAGGGTCAGCAAGGAATCCAGTATTTCAAAGGCAAGGCACCAATCTTCATTTCCTCAATGGCAAAAATACTCAAAACAAGGCAAGGTCTGCCAGTGAAGTAACGTGCTGCTGGTCTAATGGATTAACAGGCAAATTGGAGGCACTGAAGTCTTCCAGGTCACAATTTGCACTTTTAATTTAACCTACAGATATCAACTAGAGAACTGAAAACAAATGCAAAAACACAGCACTTGCACTAGAAAATTATTTTTAATTTTTTATCTTGCATATTTATAAGTGGCAAGAGCTGATGGAAATAATACTTGACAGAATACAGTCCTCAGTTAAAGCTCTCAGAGTCAGGCATCCATTTGGTCAGGTCAAATTACAACAGGTAGAAACTACCACCATCATCATCCAACCATTACCAAACCCCAAGACCTGTATGCTGGGCACTTCAGAAGCCTCTGTCACACACAGACACCAAAATTAAATAAAATTATTACCTCCCCTGGTTTTCCCAATTTGTTAAAGGCCATCTGAGCCAAATCTTTCTTAGAACAGAGACATCAATCTAGACCACAGACAAGTTCTGGAACTGCAAGTTTTACTGAAAGCCACAAGCTTCACTGTAGTTTAATCACCTAAATTAAATACATAAACAAGATTTCAGTTTTTAAAAGGATGACTGATTTACATTTGCCACATTAGTCTACTTTTGAAGGCATTTCACGCAGCAACACTTGCTAAATCAAAAAACATTAGTATGTTCTCACAACACACAAAAAATGACCAGAACACATCTAATAAAGATATAAATGGAAAAAGAATAAAAGTGGTGGGTGCTGTCATTTGCTTTACTGGAAGACATCAAATAATTTCAGCACTGTTCCGCTAAAGATGTAAAGAAGAGCAGAGACAGGAATTCACAGCTACAAACCACACGAGACCACGTGAGAAAATGTACCAACCTCACAAGGCAGGTGCACTGCCATCCCCATCTTGCTAATACATAATCACAAGTGAACATATTAACCCAGTTTCCCAAAGCCTTAACGATGACAAATATGACACTGAAAACATGTTCTTCATTAAGAAACAGGTTTGCCCCATTTAGGTGCTACAACTAACGAGCATTTTGTGAAAGGATGGATTTTCAAGCAGTAGGGATAAGGAACTAAATGCTTTCTGTGTGCCATCCTAACGTGCCACTGACTGGCACAGGTACATTACATGAGTTTAAAGGTGTCCTTATACATCTACCTACCTACATTTATCAAAACAGAGCTTTACTTTTGATCTAAGAGGGGATCTGAGGAATTTAACTGAACAGACACAAACAGTCACAGAAATTTGGACTAATCCAGAAGACGGATCTAATGAGTAATATTTTTCCTATTGTATTGTTCTTTGGTATAGTGCCCTGCCAAGTCTTTCAAATGACAGTGTTACTAAGATAAGGCCAGGAAGGCACTGTACAGGAAAAATAGCCAAGGTCTGTTTATGGGATACACAGACCTCAGATCTGGGTGAAGGATCTTCTGCTTTAGGAGATTTCATACACAAACTGCTTGAAACTAGAAAAAGAGCACTAGAACTCAGAAACATTTTCTTTAAAAAATTCTTAAAATGGTATGAAGATTATCATTCCTCATTATCCAAATGACTCTGAGCATCTCCAGACTGAGTGCATCTCCCCACAGGCAGAGTAGGAACCCCAGCCAGTAAGAAGGCTGAAACCAGAAACAGCATCTCAACCCACTGAAGTTGAAAGTGGCAATCAAAGTTCAGATCTAAAGCTACATTCATTAGATTGAACAGTGAGACTTCAATATTCATTGTAGATCTAAAAGAGAAATGTACAGATTCACAAAGAATGACTGCACACATGTTCTCTAAACAATGCTAATCCAATTAGGTATTACTCATTTAGACAGATACATTGCTTTAATTATGCTCAAATTACCTCCTATTGCTAAAATAAAAGTTAAATAATTTAATTTTGTATGGGAATACAGCAGAGGAGAAGAAGACAAAGACTTGGATTCAAAAGTTCATGTGATTGCCAAAAGGGGAAGAAGACTGTTCCCTACACTCAGGAACCATTAAAACCCTTCAGCATTTTTTGCCAAACATGGTTTCACGTATTTTCTTACAGCGCTTCAAAAGGTTTTGCTAAGGCAGCTTGTGTATTGCCAATAATACAGCCACCACGCTGTATTTTAAAGAAGACAATAGCAAGATCTGAGTAATGTGTATTAAAGAAAACACATTCACTGCCATGGGAACCCTGTCAGAATTCACCACTACTGCAAGTCATCCACAGGAAGCTTTTCTGTGCTAGACTTCCCCTCCTAATCATCTCTCTACTAATACCTCTAAGGCATAAATATTAATATTATAGCAGGGAACAGGCACACAGGCAATGCCATTGGCCTACAACATTTTCATCTAAATAGGTCTAACAGACACAAGGAGACAGTAGAAAGAACTCCAGAGTAAGATCTCCATCACTTACGTCACCAGCACAGCCAAGGGTTTCGCTGGAACATTGACACTAATTCACTGAAAACTCATTGTAAGCACTGTTAATGAATGTGGGAGAAACCAGGGAAAAAAGAAAAAGGAAAAAAAACCACAAACAACTCCACACACACAACACAAAGAACCAAGCATTACAAAAAATGTCCCAAATCCCACTGGAAGCTGACTTTATCTAAAGTAGTCGAGGAAGTTTCACTGGAATAAGTGGACCTTGTAAAGCAGTTTGTTACTAAAAATTTAGTAACAAACCACACCATACTAAAATCATGCCTAGACCAAGCTTTTGGGATCCACAGCTTAAACAGGAAGAGAGGCAAGTTCCACCTCCCAGCCTCAGTTATAGTGTAACTCTATATGCATGCCTAAGAGCACCAGCAATAGCAGCAAAATAAAACCAGAGTTAAACATTAAACTACACATAGGGCTTGCCTGGCTACAGCCATTTCCAGGAAAAGCTCAAGGAACATTGCAGCATATGCAAGACATTAATGTATGGTTAAAACTCCTTTTCTCACTTCCTGCATGGAGGGAGTACATCAAATCCACCTGGAAGCAGAACTCAAACATTACCAGAAGAATTTGTTTTTAACTGTGTCTTGCAGAGTCCAAATTAGTTTTTCAATGAAGATCTGCAAACTCAAATGTAATAAAAGCATCTCTTACAAGACTGTTTTGCAGAGTTTGAGAGATGAAAATACCTAAAAGCATAAACATAGAAGTTTCATTAGACTCCAGAATGAGCAGGTATCAAGTCAAAGAGAACCAACCTTCCCTAAAAAGCATTTTACACATTGAAATAACAGAACTAAATTTTCTCCTTGAAGTCAAGAGTAGCCAGTATTGGAGTGCCCTAACATGAGCTCCTACTTCAACAAATAGTGAGTTGTAAATGAAACCCTGAAATCCATTCTTAATCAACAAAAAAGCATGGTAATGGCACATAAATTTAGGGAGTTTATGAATTTCAGAAAAAGTACTCTTCTACTGAAATCCAAAGAAAGGGACAACTCCAGAAAATACAGAATAAATCACATCACAAGCAACATTCTGAAGGTACTGCAGATCAAGTTCCTTTGCCTGCATAGTAACAAGAAACAAAAAGTATTCTAATCCCTTGTTCAAGATTGTAGCAACCACAATAGCAACTGCAGCAGCAGCTTTTCCAAGAAAGGCATTTCAAATGCAGAGTTCACCCCTCAGAACTGGTGTACCTACAATCTTCATTAACACATGCAATTGTGCTCTTGTCTAAATTTGTATTTGTGTAGAGAGATGGAAATGAAGACAGAAGACAAGACAATTATAGAAGCTATGAAAGCCAGAGATACAGTCTCAAGGAAGTATAAACGTTAATGGACACTTCCAACTTTAAAGGTCTCAGACCTGAAACACTGGTAAGTTTGAAACAAGGCATTTGAGGTAAGATGAGGCTCACTCTCTCTGAAGTGTAAGGGTTGATAAACAGAGCCAGACACCAAAGCTACAAACAAAAACTAACCCAAGGAAAGGAACTGAACTGGAACTGAATTTTTTTGTTTTCATTCCACTTGTATCTTGGTTGAAACCAAGGAGAAGCTGCTTTCTAATTACTTTATCAGGCTGTTGCCAAATTCCTGAAGGAAAACATGTGTAAATCTTAGTACAGGTGAGCTGAATCATTCATGTTCAAGGTCCACTTATATCTTCAAAAGATTTTCACCTACTCCTCCCTTCCTGCTCAATGGCCCAAACACTGACACGTCTCTGTGGTTCACTGCATGTGACTGGGACTGGGCTGGCTGTCCTGTCATTGTCCCAATACTGCCACCAGATCAGACTATTTTAAGATAAGCTAATTATGCCAGTGAAAAATCTTATAAGCCACTAAGACTAAGCAGAGGAGACCACGAAGAATTAAAAGCAGAAAAGCACAGGTAAGACAGAAGCAAGAATTGTGATCTCAACTCTTTCCAGGTAAGAAGCCTGGAGGATTCCTTGTCAGATTGCAACTCTGAATTTTAGGCTGTGCTTACTTTCTCCTGCTTCTACAGTCGTAACAAGCACAGAAGGAACTTCACATGAAAGGCTGTTGTTCCTTACACCTTCAGAAAATTAGTCATTCAAGCCTTAGAGAAACAACACAGCAAGACCTTTGTGGCTTGCTTGTAGGCATTATTTACATGCATGCAAGACAGCTACAGAAACCAACTTAGGTGCCTTAAAACAAACAGATCTAAAGGAAAATCCTCAATTAGGAGTTTGTTGCACAGAAAGTTTTCAAGAAGTTTATTAGATCATCTTCTCATTAACATTTCAGTCAAGGACTGTATGTTTGAAAAGCAGGTAAAAGCTTCTTTTGAGAACTACTCAGCCAGTACCCAGCAACATTGTGGTAGGTTTTATTACAGAACAATTCAGCCTTTAAAAAAAACTTGTTTAAAAAATTGGATCCAGAAAGTCCTACATAAAGCACAGATATGAGCATCACATGGGGGAGGAGGTGAGGTGGGGGCTTTAGATAAATTTATTAATATATCTTAAGAAGATAGGAAGACACAAGGAAGAAATTCCAACTATCTTCCCATACACTTACAAGCAGACCTCATCAAAATGAAGATACATTTATTTTGCTGAACAAATGAATTCCAGCCTAACATAATATTTAGATCAAATCAAATACATTAAAAGCAAAGCAAATTAAGAAACTGAATGCAGTTTTAAATCACCTTAAGTTTTATTTTAGTAAAATTAAATAAAAACACTTAAGAAAATAAGAGTTTGCTGATATTAGATTCAAGCATTATCAATGATGCAATTAAAACCCTGAAGAGAGAACTACTTCCACAGCTTTATACCTTTTTTAATAAATTGAGGTTTACTTGACCACAGTCTATTCTCCCTCATTAACAGCTTCTGATTATATTGGCCAGTTTCAACCAAGTGCTATAGCAAATGCATCGATTATTTTTGAGACTTCCTAGAAGTGCTGCAGAATTTTTGAGCTGGCATTTGCAGAGAAGCCCTGGGCAGAGCAGTGCCCTGCAGTGACCAGAGGCAGCAGGTCCTGGGGGATGCTTGGGCACTCAGCAGGCACCTGTGCTCAGCCTGCTCACAGCTGGCACACATGTAAGGTACCTGGAGAACTGAAGACAAACACACTGTAAAGAGGGGATACTCTAAAAGATCAAGGAATAACAGAAGAATTGAAAAATAAGGGAAATGGAAATTCTCCAGGTTTTATTACTTGCAAAATCACTTCTTTACTATTACTGTTCAGACTATTTTTAAATTTACTTCCACCATTTCTCCATATTTTAATAACATAAATGAAATGGGCTACAGAATACAGAATAAAATTTTTCATAGACACCGTCTTTGTTCTTCCCTCTTCCCCATACCATGCTTCACTTGCTCCTCAGCAACCCAGCCATAGAGCTGGAATCCTTTTATCTCATGCAATCACACTGGTTATGCTTGCCTAGAGCCAGCGTTAACAGGACAGTCTACAGATCCTTTAATGACTTCCATCTCCCCCGAGACAAAAATTAGATGGTGAAAAGACTAAAATAAAAAGGCAGCAAGCCCCAATAGCACCCAAGAGTAACACCAGGCTGGCTGCAGGCTCGGCTTGCTCTGGAGTGTTTCCTCGGTGCCGTGGCAGGAGCCGATGGTTTGGCTCACGGCGAGGCTCGGCCAAGCCCCCGGCGCTGCACGGGCACGCCGGGATCACCAGAGGGAGCTGCGGGGGCTCCCAGCGAGCACGGGGGATCTGGGCTGGACCACAGCTCCTCACTCGGGGCAAGCCCTTCCCTCAGCTTCTAAGGAAAAGCAGTTTTTACTTGAGTCTCTTGGTAGGAACCTTCCGATCCCCTCTCCCATCGCAGCTTCTAAGGGGAATGGCTCTGTCACTTCCTGGTGGAATCTGGCGCAAGTTTTACAAAAGCACCTTGAGCTAACACACGACTCGCTGTAAATGCGTGTGTGACAACAGCGGGGTGCACGGGCTAGTCCAGGGCATCCTCGGAGAGAACTGTAAAAACAAGGATGTCACCACTAGGCTCAGCTTGACAGGACGGGAGTCCAACTCCTCAGCACAAACACAAGGGGAAAGCCACAAACAGGCACGAGAGAGCGTAAGGCGCTGAGGCAGAGCCCAGCGGGGCAGGCTGCGGGATCCGCAGAAGATTTACTGCGAAGCAGCTCGGGGGATAACTGCGGGATGTCGGGTTACATTTCATCCCACCGGGAATCCAGGTCTCCTCTGCAGATAAGCCTAGGAAAAAATGCAACCAGGAGCCACCAGGAGCATCAGAATGCCATGACAGGAACAACAGCTGAAATTTGCAACTCTCCCATTACCCTGTTTCACCTCCTGAACAAACCATTCGTCTTTTAAGGTACTTTCCTCCCATTTTGCATACGGCACCTAAATGACTCCAATATTCAGGAACATTACGTTTTAAAATCCAGAATTTCCAATCGTTTCAACACCACATTTTACTAGTTTCTTGAAGATACTGAATAAAATAAATAGATAACATAAAATAAATAGAAACATTGACCATTAGCTTTTCCCCTTTTTTAGGGAAAAAAAATCATTTAACAATTACGATAATTCTTCTTGTTTCTGCCCTCCTCAAATTTCATCTCCTATTAAACCCAATACAAAGCCTGGAGAGTCTTCTTAAATTTTGCTGTGCTTCACTGAGAACAAGTGCTTTCTACATGATTTTGTAATACAGATTTGATAAAATAGTTTTTAAATTTCAGTTGTTTCAATTGATAGTTTCCCATGACATTTTTAACAGCTATTCAGGTTAGCAGTTTTCATATCTGTGACAAAGGAAACAACAAGCACCTATTTAAAATTCATTATTATTCTATGACATCCAAAGCCATTACATGTTCCACATACTCCTCGGGAATTCTCAGGGCATTTGTGTTAAGAATTACAACTTCTTCAAATCACCCATATTCCATATCTCCAATATTCAGCAAGTTCTTGCTTCCATCAACTGATCACATCTCTCTTCAGCCATCCATGATTTTGTCTCCTTCCCCTGAAGGAGGAGTTTTAATTTAGTGCTTTCTGATGGAAACCATTAATACTTTTACTGCTGGCACTTCTTTCATAGCCCAACATCTCTCAAAGCAAAGATCTTCACATACCTTTCAGTGACAAAAAGTTAAGACACCACCATTTGGAATGCTAGGAACAAAGATAAAGAGGACAACAAGAAGACAAAACATAAGAAAACCCCAACACTCAAAAGAAACACGGGAGGATTTTAATGAAGTCTCTCAGAGGAAATCCTTCTTCTGCACTCAAAAGCTTCAAATCCCTGAAGCCAACTATTCAAGTAAATATGTGTATTATTAAACTCAGACTAACATAATTTGACAGCCTATAGGCTCAAAAATTTTAGCAGAAAGTGCTTTTCCTTTTTTGTAGGCTTCAAGTGAAACAAATCAACTTGTGCTGTACCTTTGACTTCCCCTCTTTTACCCTGAAACCAAGGGGATTCTGAATATAAATTTGAGACACCTGACTTAATTAAAACCTCATACCATTACACAATAAGTTCAACAGCTTCAAGGAAAAATAAAAATTCTGAAAATTTCAGTTTATTACCCTCAGTGCCTGACAAGATAATAAAAGAACGATGATGATGGAACATCCCCTTTTCTCAAACACCCTCAGAAGACTCATTGCTTTGAAAGCTCACACTGGAAGAAGCAACATCTTTAAACTGCTCTACACCAAATTATTAGCAGTCATTCTTGTCAGCTTAGAGCTTTTAAAACAGGATGCATGCAGTCATATCAGGAAGAGGCAGTTGCTTGTGAAAGAATGATACCAAAACCAAGATGTCCCTAATGCTGATAACCTCACACAATGCTTCTGAGCTATACCATACAAGTTTTCCATATGATGGTGAATTAAATACAATTTAAAACATCTGGAGAAAGATAACCACTTAAAAACAGTCACTTTTTTGATATCTGAGGGGGAAAAATATTACAACTTTGTTCTCAGCTCTTGGATTCAATTATTGCAGATTTTGTGTGATACAGGGTGTAAAGTCACATTATCCTGGCATTTTCCAAAAGTTTCTCTAATGGACACTGCCAAGACAAGCCTGTTGTGCCCTTTATGACCCCTCATCTTTAGGACATGTGTGTATATCTGAGTCCCTGAAGGTTCAATCTCTCACTTACTCTCTTCTCTTACAACTGTTTGTAATTCTTCCATATCATAAGGGACACTAAAATAATCTCCTCTGAATTCTGTTTCTCAACTCTGTATGCCACAATCTTCAAGAAAGAAATGTGTAACAGCATAGCCCCAGCACAGCTCATTTACAGACATGCTTACACAATTATATAGCTAAAAGTTTAATAATTTAACCCCCTTGACTTTCCAAACACGAAGTGATCACAGAAAACTGAAAGATCAGGCCTGTGTATATTGGTACAAAACCTCAAGTCTGGTCCTGACCACAGCCTGCAAGTGTCACTGCAGATAACAGATGACACACCTGCTTTACATATTCTCACCGATCTATGGCGAGCTTTCAAACAATAAAAATAACACCAGTCCAGTCCATGAAATCCTAAATTACAGTGTCAGAAGCAATCTGGTTTTCAAACGAAACTGGAACTGAGTTACACAAACAATCAAAGAGATTTGAAATAAAAGGGAAAAAATCCTTCTTCACCTCTATTATCATCATAAAAGTATCACGAGCACAAACCCATCCATTCTACACACCCACACTTAGGTGATCTCTGACCATGACACATTTTCTCTGAGTCAATTAGCTCCTGATTAGAAAAAAAAGGAAAAGATGCTTTGTCATCAGTGCCTGGTACACAGACACTTACTGCAAGCACCTTTCCACAGCTCTGCTTGGCTGGTAATCTTTAGCACCTACTTTTTATCTTACTACACTTAAAATAGGCATGCAACAATTCTCAGTAACTCCTAGTGAAATCACAGAGCAATGCAGAACGTGTTTTCAAGTTTCCAGGTTGGCCCATAAGGACTTTGCCAGAATTCAAAAGCTCTCCAGGGACAGAGGCAAATAGAACTGGGAGACCTACCTAATTAAGCATCAGTAACATTTTGAATATAAAGTAGTTAATTCCCTGAAAAATAATTCAATTAATCACACTCTTATTAAGAGGGATGTATTTTCTTCTGATCATAGAGGCACGCTTGTACTGCTACAAGACACGGAACAAAAAGCAAAGTGCTCCTACAGAAAAGGTCCTGTGCTCTCCTGCACCAAAATCTTGAAAAAGACTGGCCACAAAATTTAGCCTGCCTCATTCTAGTAAAATTCTTTCCTATTTCTTCACTATAGAAAGTGAAGATATAGACTCAGATTAAATGTTTCTAAAGAAAGCTATATATTAAATATAAAGAAATCTAGAAACACTCTTGCAGAACCATTAAACAGAAACCAAAACAATACAGTTGATTAAAAAAAAATCAATGCCTTAATATGGAGGAAAAACATTCTTCTTTTCAACGCCCTAAGCAGTAACTGGAAAGATCAAGTGTTAAAATAAGAATGCACCCTATGAGGGGAGTGGTCAGAGGTAGAAACCTAGATCAGATGCCTGCTTTCAAATAAATGAAGCAAAATATATTATTGCAGACTACGAGCTCATTATTTATTAGCTGGTGCTCCAGCACATGCTGGGGGAGGGTAACTGTCATATTACACAGCTGAAGCTGCTCTGAACTCTTACTAATACTATTTTGTTCTGTTACACTGGATACTGCATCAATGACCTAAAATGTATTTTGATCAGCTGTCCAAAAAAATTCCTCAAGTTTTTTACTGGAAGGTCAACAAAGCTAACTCGGGGGAGAAGTGAAAGAATGCCTTGTGTCATCTCCCAAACTTCCCAAGACACCCAAACCACACTGCAAACATCCAGGGGAAAAACCAGCTACCTTCAGTTACTTCACATCTGACTGCACCTTAAACCAAGGGGGTTCTGAGTATAAATTTCAGACACCTAAATTAACACCTCATACCCTTACACACCTTCAAAGTCTGCACTCATTTCAGTGGCAGGAGCAAGGGTTAAACGAACCCTCACCAGCAGCAGCTCTGTAACAGTGACAAGTCCCTCCAGGTAACCACTGCAGGGCCCTGCAGAGCACAGGAAGGCACACAAAAAAAGGGAGTGCTGTGTTCATATTCCCTGGTTACTCCACCAGAGCTGAAGGAATCAAACCTGAACACAAAGCACCAAATTCACCCATATATCACAGGCAGAGATTCTGACTTTTGTTCCATTTGATCCATTGAAAAACACATTATGACACATGTGAAGTAATGTCTTTCCAACACAATAAATGTGAAAACTTAAAGCGATTTGTGCATTAAGGAGCACATACATTGCCACATGATGTTCCAATTAATTCAAAGGAAGATTTATTGCAATGAGAAGGAAAAGCAGATCCCAGTGCTTTGCACACATTACCAGGCTGCTGTCAGGACTGGGCAGGCCTAAAGCCCAAGATTTACACAGAATATTTAATCCTTTAAAAATAAAAAATTAAGAATTTGGTGAGGCGAGTAAAATGTGCTAATGGTAATTTTTAGAAAACATATAAAAATTCAACTAAACCCCACAGACCTCTCTCAAGCAAGGCATAACAGACCACAGTTATAACTAATTCATGATATTCCTTATTTAGGAAAAAAAGTTGCCAAACTAATACAGATTTGCTCATTACACAGCATTAGACTACACTTCTTTCAGTACTGCTGGAGAACTAATCAGCTGTGTTCTGCTAGGAGGGCACGGCTGAGAGCAGGCAAGGTAACCCAGCATTGTTCACAGAGCAGAGTGGTGCCTCCAGGCTCTCTGAAGCAGCACTTGGGCCCAGAATATACAGAATGACATCAACAAGTTATCTGAGAAACGTGGCCAACATTCTAAAATAAACCCATAAAATCTCTGCTGCCCACATTAACCAGTTTAAGGTGAACCACACACACTCCAGCTCAAAGGTTTCTAAATAAATGAGTCTTCTGCCATAATGAGCCGTTTTATTCTCCAGAATTATTTCAAGTTTGAATGCAGCCATGTCCTCCTCATTGTGCTAGTCCAACATGACTCAGTTTCTCTAAGTTCATAAAATTCAATGTTCGCTTTCTACTCCATCTGTGGTTTCACAGAGAAAGAAACTCAAATTATAGGGATCTAAATCCAGGGATCTGCACATATGCAAAGCATTCCATGGCCCCACTCCCTCAGAGGTGAGCAGTGACCACATGGGTTTAAACACACACTGAAAAAACAGAGCAGGACAAGCAAACAGCAAGCTAAAGCTGATGTACTTCCACCATCATCTCTAAATGTCTGCTCACAAATAAATCACAGAAAGGCTGGAATGTTCAAACTGGTTCAGAGAGAGAGTTTCATGTACAGCAAAGCTGTCCTGAGGTAGAGCCTGGCCTGACACTGAGGGATTGTTCCCATTTACCGACGATCCTCCTCTGCTACTACACGTGGACCACGTCAACTACAGATGTAGGAGAGAATTATGGAGGGGAAAAATAACTGACCAGGGCACTGGGTTATTTTCTTTATGAAATTCCAAATTCCCTCAGTCAAAAAATGGCTCATCTCCAGCTGCACAGCACCATCATAATCCCTTAATATCTTGACAATTTGTTCCGTTCTCTTATTTTTGATTTGCTGGCTTAACAAGTATAGAATTTTAAAATATAATTTAATAATGATACCCTTTAGTGAACAAAAGCACCGACACTACATCCTTTATTATAATTTATTATAATCCTTCTAAATTATGTAATTGAATAACATGTCATTTTGCACATATTCTAGCATCTGAATGGAAAAAAAATAGTTTAAATGAGGAACTTCACACTTCTGCCCCAAATGCAAATCACCTGTGAGATAGGAGGAAAAAAACCTAAATATTACATTCTTACACGTAAAAGGCATTTCCAATAATTTTAAATACAGACAGAATAGATGACAGGAATGTTGCCCTGACATCTTTTGCACGGATCATTTAAATACCAGATAGCAATAAGCAGACACCAGAATTATCTAACGAAATATAGCTGGCTAGTTCCTAAAAATAAAAAAAAAAAAAACAACCTTGCATAAGGAACAATTGTGTGTAGACAGTTCACATAATAAAGGTTGAAAGCTCATTGCCTTTCTCATGCTGTATAAAAATTACCCAGACTGTGAAAAAGGTTTAAAATAAATACATCTACATTATCAATTCCATACCAAACCACTTTATTTTCCTTACTACTGTTTACAAATTATTCCTTTTCCTTCCTCCTTTGTACTTCCCAGAACCCCTTTCCCCCACTGCTCATAATAATTTTAGTCGTTGTATGGCTACGGGACACAACGTTTTTACACTAAACAATAAAGAAACCCCCTCCTCTTAAATTATCTTTTTTTCCCCTACAGAACTCCGATTTCTCAACTCCGAAATTAATCACCTGTCAGACAAGGCACTACGGTCAGTTTTTCTGAGCAATTCCACTCTCCTCGCCGCTTAGCATCTCAAGAGCAAGTAAAAATGTATTGTAAAATACAGCTCCATAAACTTAAAAAAATTAGTCTTTCCAGTCAGAAGCGGACCAGTCCTTTCTCCTCACGACTTCTGCCGCTGAGCACAAAATCCTGCCGGCAGCACAACCCCGCTGTACCCTCAGCCTTGTCCCCCTGGCCAGAACACCCTCCGGCTCCCGGCAGGAGCGGCTCCCCCCTGCCATTCCCAGCACACCTTCCTGCGCCGCACAACTCCTCGAGCCNCCGCGCTCCGCGCTCGAAGCATCGCCGGATTACTTTGTTGGTTCGGGGAGCGGCCGGGCCTACATTCCTGCCCGCCGACCCGCCCCTGAGTGACGGCGTGCGCAGCCAATCGCAGCGCCCGCACGAGNCGGCGCATTCCACGGACGGCTCCGGGGAGGCTTTTCCTGCCGCTTCCCCGTTCGCTGCGATGTCGCCTTCCCCAGCGACACCCAGCACAAAGGGTCCTTTCCCCGCACCCCGGGCGCTCCAGGGCCGCGTACCCCACCCTCCTTCGCTCGCTCCCGCCCGCTCCCCGGGCAGATCTGCCGGCCTGGCCCATAAACGTCCATCCTATCCCGCAGGAAGTTCTGGGGAGGCCCCGGGAACTCGCCCACCGCGGGACCCCGCCGGCTCCCCCCGCTCCGCTGCCTCAAAGCGGGATGGGGCCAGCGGGGGGG
>VXAX01003839.1:762131-786708 GCA_013399835.1 Leptocoma aspasia
ATATATGCTTTATGTGTATATACACTAGTAGATATTATATAATTGATAGCCACTGGTAAAATTGAACAAGGACAAAGTAGTAAAAGCAAAACTATTAATATAAAGTCATGACACTATTAAAGATATATATAATATTTTATATGGTATATTTACTATATATAATATACACTATAAATACATGTATGGTATACAGTACATATACACTGTATTAATTCTACCCTAAATATGAATTATATACAATATATCTCATTGTATGCAGAGTGACTCTCTACTATATAGATATAGATTGAAAAACCAATATTTTTCTGACTGGCTTTCTGTGAAACTCTGAGGACATGAGCTGTGTCTCCACGTTCAGACAAAGGTGAGAGTCCACCTCAGTTCCACCTCTGTGCATCCATCCCCACCTCACGTTATCTCTGCCAGAGCTCCCATTAATTCTGCTCCAAGCAGAAAAGACTACTCAGGAATACATCATAAAAGACATCAAATGGGCGTCTTTCTCCTTCACAGAAGGCGGCAGCTGAAGAGCGACCCAAAAATAAAATTTTGATGATAAAATGATACTTGCCAAAAATCATCTGCGCTCTACAGCTCTTCCAGATTTATCCTGTGAGATACCCACAGGCTCGGAGTGGAACGACAGGAGCCATTTCACAGCTCTAAATCCCTGAAAAGGGCACATCTCTAATCAGGACAGAACCAAAGGTGCTGTCTCTGAGAAACAGAGATCAGAGGGTGCTCTTTGTATTTTAAAATGGTATCATTAACTGAACACAAAAAGGTAGCTCCAGAAAAGGTTAGGAAATAGGATGCCAGAAAGGATGCCAGAAGCTCCCATCTGGCAGTGTGGTGACCCCACCATGGGATGGGGAAAGGCAGACTCTCCAGGATTGTTCCCAAAAAGTGATTGTAAATTTCTGTTTCCAGAGGTTTAGCTCAAATGGGAGCAGTAATTCACAGCTCTCAGAAATGTTGGAGTTCAGGGTTTGTAATCTGCAGGTTGTTTGTAATGTCCACAGACTAATGTGGATTTAAAAGTGCAGCCAGTAAATAAGTTGAAAAGCTTCTGAAACATCCACCTTTTTTTCAAAAGAGAAGTGCAAGAATAGACACTTCTTGTGGATCTAAGAAGAGGATTACAAGAAGTGGGAAAGACAACAAAATATAAATATTTGCCATCTACAATCGTATTTCCAAACTGATTGTTGCTGATCTGTAATAATCAGGAAGATACTTAAATACACACAGTTTTCTTTCCATTTCAACATGAACAGTCTAAATGTCATTGATTTTCATATGAATATGATTTATTCTCTTCTTCCTCACTATACCTATCATCCATAATACCTGTAAGGTCTATTACTAGCATCTAATGATTAATACCACTAAATCCTCCCATGACAGCAATATGCTGAGAAGATGTTAAGATAAAATACTGAATATTTAAGTTATAAAAGTCAGTGGGAATGTGAGTAAGACACCGAAGGAAGGCCTGAGCAAGGACTTCTGGATATACTCATGGATTATTTTCAGTACATATTATTCCAAGCTGGCAAAAAATAGAGCAAGAAGCCAAAGAGATAAATAATTGGTTCTAATCTGTCCTTTTCAGTGGCACCACAAGAATAAGCAGAGCATGTGTTGCTCAAGGGATTTCTCTATGAGCCTTGCAAACAATGCTTCAGGGGCACAGAGTAGCCTCCTTCCCACTGAAATGCTTTCCTGCCCTGATGGAAACTCTGCCCTGTGTAACAATTGAGAAAAGGAAGTGCAAAATTCAGGTTGCAGTTGAAATTCCAGATGTTGTTTTCCACGAGTGACGGTGCGCTGCCACATCTGCTCCTGCAGAGCCCTCCTGGGACTGGTGGGGCACAAGGATGGGTGAGGGGAGGGCACAGATGTCCTGACATGTCACAGTGAGTGGAAAATGTCACCCCTCAGGCTGACACGAATAAAGTCACAGAAGAATTGGTGCATCAAAATCACTGAAATCCTGAAATACCTGACCTGATGGTGCTGCCATCCCAATAAATTTGGTTTAATTTCCAGGACAACTGCAAAGGCCAAATTCACCTGGATAATACAAAGGGTGCAAAACTGTAGATAATAAAGACAAATGTAAACTGAAGAGAAAAAATTGCAATCTTTGTCAGCAGCAACATAAGAAAGCCCCAGAGAACATCACACTGGAGTGTCAATATGACAAGGGAAAAATTACCACAAGCATCTGCCAGGATCACTCCTGAGAGAAAAGGGAACAACCACCGGCTGCATTTCTGCCCATTTTATGTACAACCCAGAGACCAAAAAGAGCCCCCTGAAATCTCTTCCCTTGGCCAAATAGCAGGCACTGCAATTTCCATGATATCCAAAGAGAAATAAACCCAGAGCAATAGCAAATATAAAGAAAGGTAGGGAAAAAAGATAGCAGTGTTCTTAATTTTAACTAAATAGCCTCAGAGTTGTATAGAGTCATCTTCCAGCAGTTGTTATGGCAATAAAGCTTTCCCTTGCATCTCTATTCCAGTGCATTTCCACCCACCCATTCAAGGTATTTTGGAGGCACTACCACCAAAATCATATTGATGCCTTGTGAAGGCTGATCTAGAACAGAGATTAGACAGAGCTAAATAATAAAGCAGGTATTTATTAGAAGGCCTGAATGGATACAGTAAAACTGCCTAACTTTCAAGTACATTTTATACTAACTTTCAACTTACATTTTAGGACCTTCTTACAATCCACTCCAGAGATGTACCGTGGCTTTTCCTCCTTTCAAATGCCCTTTATATTCCAGAAACCAGCTTTATAATCTATAATCCTGAAGAAGAGAATCTGAGCTTCTAGAGGTGAATGTTATATAAAACCAAAATGCAGGACTTTTAAAATCATAGCTAAGAGGAGTAGAGGATGTTATGTAGCTTTTGCATGTTTGCCAAACAATTAAGTTACCCTTCAAAGGGAAGGGGGGGTTTAAGAACAAGGTTTTCAGAACAAGGTTCCTACAAATCACAGGCCAGATTAATTCCTAACATTGTTCCACTCACAATGGGGGAAACACTCTGTGAATGAAGATTTTGTAAAGGACTACTGATTGCAACAAAACCGAATTGTACTCACAGCATTTCAGGATGGGAACTCGCATTAGAAACAAAGGAGAGGGGCAGGGGGGACTCCCACCTAGGGAGCAGGAAATCAGAGAGGAGCAGATAATGGTTCTGGCCATTAAGGCTTTGGGTAACCCTGTTAACCCCATGGTCACCTCAGCACAAACACTGCCTGTCCTCTCGGGGAGCTGGCTGGGAACAAACTCCCTGAGCTCCCTGTCTGTGCTCAGGACTGCTGCTGTTACACTCTTTGGCTCTGATGTTCCACTACACACAGATAAAAATCAAGATTTCCTTATTTTACTGAAGTCCAAGTTGCCTGACAATGCGTGAATTAAATTCACTCAATCCATCCCATAAACTGCTCTCTATAAACCACTAGTATTTCCACATCATTATATGGTATGCTCACTAATCTGATTGCCTTGGGAATATTTGTTTTTCCAAAACTTGTGGCCAAGGTACATAAGATTAGATCAGACACAGCTTGTCTAAGAATGCTGTTATGTGGGTGTACAGTGTATTTGCTAGTTTTGAGTTACAGGTAAAGGTACTCTTTCAAATTCTTCCAGCCAGGGGTGCGAGCTCAGTTCCCTGAGGTTTTCTGCTGCAGCACTTGGAACATTACATTTTGCTTTGCTCTTGGTGTTCTGGAGGAACAACAGGGGAAATGCTGGTATTGCCTCACTGAGGGCACACCCAGCCTGTACCTCAGCAGAATTTGTGATATTTTATAGGTCCCCATGAGTCTCTCTGGGATTAACGCTCTTCTGCCGGGATTTTCTCACCATTCTGCATGTTAACATGAACCAACAGCTGGCTTTAGATCTGATATAAATAGCAACATCACGCTGCGAGCAAGCTTCTTGGAAAGTAAAGAAAATACTTTATTTAATGCACTCTGACATTTGCCTTTCCTCCCCTCATTCCTAAGCTACACTCCTGTAAACACCCTTAATGACAAATGCAAAGGAGTTGACTTGTTCACATGGACATAACAAGTGCTGCCTTGAGCCCAGGAGATGATATCCAGAGCCTCTTACCTCTCCCCTCAGCTGGCAACCCCTGCACAGCAGGGAAAGGAGGCAGAGCGTGGATGGAAATTCCTGCTTCCAACAGCACTCAAGATTACAACCTTTGGTATTTTATTTTCATGGTTGCTCCATGTTGCTTCAGAAACTTCCTGCTTTTGCCATATCTTTCCATTCATTAAAGTTGCAGCTTGCAATTAAACATTCTGACATAACATAGCTGAGATTTTTTGGCAGCAGCCTTAACCAGAGGTTTTCAGAGTTTCCTGCAGACGGCTTTAAATTTTCATATCCTCATGAACGCTTGCCACCTTCTTTTAATAACTTGAAAAAATAAGCCTCTCTCAGGAACTTCATTGTTGCTGTATTTCCCCAGCACTTGCTTGCTGCTGTTAGCAATGTGTCGTGCACATGTATATTTATAGAGGGAGCAAAGCCTTCATGTGCACTCTATAGTTTGACATCTCATAGGGAACACACAGATTGCTTAGCAGATCTAAAGAAAAATAGTTATGTTCAATGTTTTCATTATTAAAATGTAATTTTCTCTTCTGACGGCATTGTGTTGTTTCACTCCTCAAAAATAATCATATTTACTGCATTATTCAAAACTTACAGGCCCTCATCTGTTAATAATTTTGTAGCTTTATACATATTATGACTGGTATATATTGCAACACTAAACTATTTGTATTAATTTTATGCAACAAAGTATTTCTTAGGATAAATCTTGACCTTTTTCCAAGGAGCTGGAAATCACTTAAAAGTATTTTAAAGCTATTTGCATTTTTAAGGTGTAGAATATATTTTATAATTTGGAGAGCTGTTCAAATACCACTTGCCATTATCTCCAATATAGATTTGAAATTTATTTTAAAGGGGGTCTTTTTAATGTTCAAACTGACCTTAAAGTCTTTTTTCTTCTAACATTATCTGGCAAATAAATTCTTAAAGGGATATTATCAATTTAAGAACTATGCTTTAGTCTGGAAAAAATTCCAGGAGATTAAAGAGAAAACGGCTCCTTTTATCTGTAAGTTTAATTTCTATATTTGACAGCAGTATGTGTGGTCAGTATCTCATGCTGTTAGGAAACAAAAGGGACAGAAATAGATATAGGAGACCATAATACCTGAAACGTTTTTGAACTACTTTTTTAAAGTAGATTTGAAGTTGATGGGGCCTCTTCAAGTGACAAAAGACTTCTGGAACTCTTAAAAGCCAGATAAGTTTCTCCTGACTTGTGCAGAGCACCCTCAGCTCCCTCTGCAATCAGCTAAAGCTGCTCTTAAAATGCAAATTTAAGTGTTATTTTTCCTGCATTTTGTCTGCTTCACTTTATACTCACTGACCAAACTGCAATACAAAAAGGCACTTTTTTTTTATCCTGATCTGGTAGCCTTCATATCCAGAGCCCACAGCGGCTCTGCAGGATCTGTTAGAGTGTACAAGGCACAACAAAGAAACTTCTAAAGCAGTTAACTTACAGAATAAAGTTTGATTTTTAAACTTGGGCAGTTGAATAGGTACATTTTGGGCTTTTATAACGGTGAACAGACTCCTCAGTACAAATATGTCTTTGGTGCACATCCCATTGATTTCTTCGGGGGCACATGTAGGATGGTTGGTCTGTGTCCCACAGGATAAATAGCACCCAGCAGCTTCCCTGCTCCCTTTGGCTCTTCCAGGTAAAGGCAATAAAGTCATGGCTTCTCTCTTGGAGTTTGGAAAAATAAGCTTAAAAATTTCCCTGGAGCGTTAACGCGGATCAACTGGTGCACGTTTCCGAGCTCTGAATGCGAACAGGCGTTTGTTATGGGGTTTGTGGTTTTCTTGGCTGTGATTTAGGATTATTGCATACTTTCTCAACCCTTTACTAAAAATATGCTCGGTTCTTACCATGAAATGCGGCAGCACATTTGTTGCAATCTCTGAGGATGGTTTCTTATCTGTCAAACAGTTTAGAAGACAAACTGGCACGGAGACAGCTCACCTGTTTTCCGTGTGTGCTCGATGATAAACTGCGTCTCAGACCCACTGTGGCACCGAGGACAAGTGTTCTGAGACAGAGCTCATGTAAACAGGTCACCTCTCACTAAAATGCCATTTCATTCCCAAGCCAAGCCAGCTGGCTTTGGACAGAAAGTTCTTTTCTCCTTGCGTGGGCAAACTTTATCGCCTTCCCATCCTTTTTCTCTTGCTGTCACATTACTGCAGAGGTGGCGGTGGCTGATAGCAGAGTGAGAAGCAGTGTTCAAAATGTGTCCAAGATAATAATGCCTGGTCCTGCAGCCATGTGTTGAATCCATCCACGTGGTCTCACATAACCTAATCAAATGTCTTCCCTTTCGTTACATGAAAGTAAAGATGAACTGAGATTGAATTCAAGTTTTTTAGTTAAAAAGAACAATAACCCAAAGTTTTGGTGTTTAATCCTGTCTTTCATTGGTCTCAGTCACAGTTTCAAAGGGTCCAAGCACATACTGTGTTTGGAGCTTTTGAAACTTTAATTTCAATTTAGCAAATCCTGTTGTGTTCCTTGCTGGAAAGAAGCAAATTTCTTCTTAGAAAACATGACCCTCTCCCACAGGGCAGAGTAAGAAACAGACTGTTATTTGGGAGGAAAGCTGGAAGCTTGGGATTGTGGGGTTCCTCTTTGTTTTCTTGTGGTTTGTTAGCTAAGATCTAAGCCCATCTTTAGATTCTAAAATGAAAGGCCTTCAAACTTCTCTGTAAAACACTTGCTCTAGAAAGTCGATGGAAAGTCTCTTATTGATTCAAAGATCTGACCTGCACAACAGCACCATTTGAGCAAATGAGTAAAATACACAGTAAGTAGTGTTTAACCGGTGTAAAAATGGCTTCAATCTGCTTTACTACACTTTAGCCAAGCTGAACTGTTCTAAACTAGGTTAAACCCATCACTGCCGAGGAAGCCAGGCTCTGAATTTGCCATGCCTGAGCTCTGCCTTCCCCCTGGGGAGAGGAGGAGAGGCTACCTCAGCTCACCCGGCTGCCAGGCAGGTATGGTAGGGGAACAGCTGACACACAAAGGCTCCTTATCCCCGCACTAATTTGTCCGCGTGTCCACGGCCATAGTTCCACTTGTTTATGTAACAGCAGTTTAAAAGGATACTTTCAGGGACTGAATCCATGAATGAGCGATCTCATTCAGGTCCCGACGTGCCTGACAACTCACCGCGCATCAGCTGAGCCTCGCTAATTGACCGTGTGTGTTTGCTCTTAGCCCGTGGCGATCGGCGATGGAAGAAACCCGTTCAGACTTCTCTTTTCCTTGGCCTGAGGTCACGCTGACACACGGGGCTCACGTTTGCTGCAGGCTAAGGACAGGAATGCTGCGCTTCCCGGGCCGCCACTGGTGTGCGGGGACTCCTTACGGTGCCGGCAGCCAACAGCATCCCCGAGCTCTTGGTCAAAATGCGGTAACTGAGAGCATAAATCAGGTGTTAGCTCAGGTTAGTGCAAGTTAGTCAGGGATGGATTTAAAGCAAATTGACCCAAATCACTCCTAGTCCAGGATAAGAGTGGCTACCCAGCGCTAGCTTAACTAAATTCAATACAGCTGAATCTAACATATATGGAAAAACTTTCAACTAATCAGAAAAAGCCAAAAATCTTACGTTCCTTGCTTTAGGGCACGTGCATCCACTTCAAACAACAAATACAACTGGACACACAAAGCAAGTGAGTCAAATTCACAGCTATCCCTGCAGACAGCAATCAGAGAGGGGCAGAGGGAGCTGTGGAAGCAGCAGAACCTTCTCTGGCTCTCCTGGCAGGTTTGTGACACTCGTTTTGGGTTGTAACCTGCCGAAAGAGAGGGTGAGTATTCTGGGTTGTCTCAGAAGTGTGTGCTCTGCAATCACTTAATGACAACTACGTAACAACCCTAACGCAGCTCTGGTAAAAGTCAGTTGTGAACAAACACAAAACAGCTGAGTTTGTTTTCATTCCTTGAGTGTGATGAAATGTATTAAGGATCAGAAGATGATACATAGGTTGAAAAGTAAATCTACTTTCATAAATTTTAATAACCAAAGTGTTATTAGTAATTTGATCTAGGAGAAAATTCTCTAATTAATAAAAAGCAAATAAAGCTTGATTTCTTCAAATGGCTTTACACTTCATCTCCAGAAACTGTTGCTTCCCTAGAAATTAGGGAAATATAGCTGGGATTAGTCATATAGGGACAATTTTTAAAATCCTTTACCAAAGGGAGATGGATTTGAATGAAGGAATGTGGCCCCCTAGTTCCCATTTCCTGGCTGAGTTATCTCTTCTAAGAAATTCTTTCATGGAGAGTGTCCGTGGGAAACTAGTCTGGATTCTTTGTGTTGTGTGAGATTTTAGAAGACTGTTATGGATCAGCATCCCACCAGGGAGGATACAAGATGGAAATGCACAGTAAAATGATAGTCTTGCCCCTACAACATGCTCGTAGTCCTGGCTGCAGGCTGTGCTCCAGATTTATTCCTCTGTGGCTGTTGAGAACCAAGGAGTTGTCCTGCAGCCTGTGGGAAGGAATGCAGCCCTTTCTCATGGTGGTTACTCAGCTCATTCTAGGTAAAAATACATGGCCCTGCACACTATGGGACTGTGCTGTCAGTGCCCTTTGCCGTGGAGTCAGTTTTGTTCCCTGATTTTTCCCCCTCCGTACAGCGCTGTGCTCACACTGCACAGTTGCAGCAGACCACACATTTTGAACACAGGAAAAAAATAAGCATATTATTATCAGGATAATTGAGTGTTGGAAAGAAAGTTGCCTCCAGCACTCTGTCCAGATTAAAATCTCAATCAGCACCATTATCTGGGAAGTATCTGCAGTGACACGTGCATGCTCTGCATCTCAGTCAGCAATCTGGCCCAAGCATTTGCAGAAGCTTTAGCAATTTCTTTAATGACCCTTACAAGTCCTCCATCTATTCAAAAGCTGAAATGCCAGTCTATGTAAGACAAAAACTCCTAAAACAGCAGATTGAAGTACTCCATGTAAATTGAGCAATTTCTGTTAACACATGTCGACTAAATCAGAGCTGCCAATCAGCCAAGCTGCTCCTCTGTGACAACAAACATCTGAGGTACTGGAGCTTGAAGTTAATCGAAGTTATTTATTTTATCATGCAGAACTAAGCCATCAGCCATTGCTCTCACAGACATGGTTTTCATCTTCCCCTTTAACCAGGGTACACATGCTTTCTTCAGAAGAAGATAAATGTTATGTACTTAGCCTCAATTTTAACCTTAAAAATTCAGCTATTAAGAGTTGATGTTTACTCTGCCTCTAGTACCCAATTATTCAGGCAGGCATAATTTGGGGATCACTGAAAGAAGAAAACCGAAACCACAGCTATTGTCAATTCAAGACCAAGCACTTTTGTTTGTATCAACACGCAGCAACCACGAATGTAAGCACTGTAGCTAATACCGGTTTCCTCTCACCATGTCAGTGATCTGAAAGGTTCCTTCAAAGGATTATTGTTTAAGAACTGGTTCAATGGAAGAGTAAATACCTACAGCAAGCAAAGCAAAGCCATTTCCACAGCACCATTTCTATACCCTACCATCAGTTTATTTCTTTTCTTCTGGTGCACAGTGTTGCTTCTCCATCATCAAGAGTGAAATTATCATTTAGTAACATTTCTCTGACTTTGGACTGATTCCACTGACTGTTGATAGTGGTTGCCTCCAAAGGCCCTGGGGATGCATGTTATGCTGCATGCTCTGTGAGGCTCCTTCTGAACAATGCAGAGCTGATCCCTCTCTCTGTGCCAGCTGTCTCGTGAGCCATGAGCTGGGGTAACAGTTCCAACTTCCTTCTGTGTCCTGGAGATTTTGGCTCCAGCCTTGCTTGTTTGCCATGAGAAGGTTCCAAAATAAGAAGCACATTCATTCCTGCTCCCTTCTTTTCATATGGTTACATTTAGCCTTTCTTTCAGTGCTTTCCTCCCATCACAAGGCTGGGAGTATTCACTGTCTTACTGCTTATGGAAATCATAATTTATGTACTGTCCCAATGATTTGCTTGTATTTGAGCTGCTCTCAGCCGATCTGACTTTATAGACCATAGCTTTAGGTGCATCTGATGATTCCCCTTTTTCCCCTCATTGTTTTGGTTCGTTAGTTTTAGCACTGCTGACACAAACAGTGCATTTCAAAAGGCATCTTTCCTGTGGGCTCTGTTTACTCGTTAATGTGGCTAAGTGTCATCTGAAGTCCTGGGTGACAGCTCGCTTTGCTTTACATTGTGCCGTTCCCATATAAGATTTATTGTGTCTGAAGGAAAACACAGCTACATCTGTAGGAAAGAGAAGAAGAGTCATGGGAAAAGGGGAGTTGCTGGAGTTCTGGCTGTGAGGGGGACTGGGGAACTTGACATTTAGGTTCCTGCACAAGATGTAATTTCCAGCTGAACAGCTCAGGCACTTACACAGCTTCACTTTGGCCCCAGCTGTGCACTAAGTGCAGCTGACATCTCTCTTAAGAGCCACTCACAGCAAACTGACTTGATGTGACTGTTTTGTTTTCAGTAAAAGGCAGGGGGAAAGTTGCTTTAGCAAAGTAGCTGATAGCCCACATGAACTGGATTGGAGCATTTTGTCCAGGCCACTCAGAAGGGAACCGAAGTCGCTGGGAAAATGGCAGATGAATCTGACAGCTTGCAAATAAAGTTTTCCTGGAAACGTTGCACAATGAGTTGATGGCTGTGTAGCTTCTGGTACTGAATTATTGGTACAATCCCAGTTCTTTCCAACGAATCACATTTTCCTCACTTCAGGATTAATCAACATGTCATTTAGATGTACTCTCAGACAATAAGCACTATGATATGGATGTCAAACTATTTTAGGTCAGGCAGTTTTCCATTTTTAGCTTATATATTCTGTTCGAGGACTAATGCCTCAGATTCAGAAAAGACAAATGTCACAAGATCCAAGCAAAATCCCAATTCCATGAAGGATCAGTAGGAGTTCTGCCACTGACCATGATAGGGCCAGGGTTTCACCTGATGGGTCTGTTTTAATTAAAGCTTCTTCCTGCTCAAATTATGGTTCTATCCTCAGTAACTGAGACAGTTACTCAAATTCCTGCTTTTAAAATGCTTCACTGCACCATGACACTGCCTAGCACACAGTTTTTTGCTGTGACTCCTTAATATCTTTATATATCATTCTAAGATAACCTAGATAGATAGATTCTTAGATAACTCTAAGACTGAATTTTGGGTGTCTACTTATATATAAACATCCCTGCTTTCTTGTACACTGCATGTGTACATATGCACATATATGTGCACACACACACACAGACACAGTTCCTCCTCCATTAACATTAAACAGTAATAAATGGTGAAATTTCTCATGCAAAGCAGTCTCCAAAATTGAGAAAGTAAAAACTTTTAGGAATTAAAAAAAAAATCTGCTAATCCATCTAGTGAATATATTCATTTAAAATGGAGACAGCCTTTGATCTTAGTTCAAATTGAACACATATAGGTGCTTGTCCACCTTCAGAGCTCAGAATTCAGCATGGCCCATCAGGTGTCACATTGTAGAAACATTTTCCTGCAGAAACTCACAGAGCCAGTGAGGATGGAATTCAAACCCTCCCTGTCCACAGCGAGTCCCTGCCATCCAAAACAGAAGAGAAACGCTGGGTATGCCTACAACAGGGAGAGCCAACTGGAGGCCCACAGAATCTGGATGCAGCTCCCAAAGCAGTTTTCCTTGGCCAGGAGGATCTGGCTGGCTCTAAGGCCAACCATGTGGTGCTGCTCTTTGTGCTTGGGGCAGGGTGCACAGGGAGTTGTGTCTCCCTGACCTTCCTGGGCTCAGCTAACCTGCCCCAGATGGTATAAAAATGGCTTTCTGAATCCTATACAAGTTGTCTATCCTCGTCTCCATGCCTTTCTGCACACAGAAGAAAACTTATTTCACTCACGGTCTGAGCTGGCCAGAGCCCTGAGCTCAAGCTAATATCCTGCCTCTCAGCAGGCCACAGTAATTTGGGCATATAGCACATTAGCTGTAGCTCCATGGCTTCTGGTTCTCTTGGCCAGCAGCCAGAGTAAGCTCGTATCTGCCTACAAAAGCCCAAGTAGACATTGCTTGTGAGCCTGGTAGTCAGAAGACCTGTGACAGGAGTGGAAAAATACTGCTCCTGCACAGTGGGAAGCAGGAGTGTAGCTTGTGCTTTACAATCTCTCAGTGTCTTTTCCAAGTGCTGGGGACCTTCACGTCTGAGCACGGTTGCCCAGTCTGACCAGTCAGGCCTAAAACTCAGCGAGTCCTGCCTTTGCCAATGTGTGCTCAACATGCAAATGCCCACACAGCAGTTCATGAAGTACCTGCCTACTTGAGATTCGATCACTCTCAAAACCCTGCCTAATTTCTCACATTAAGTCTCCTAATCTCCAGGCTATCATTCCTTTTTAAACTGCCCCATTGATTTAGTAGCCTCTTTAAAAGGAGCATTAAAATTATTCCCCCTCTGCAGCACTGCTCTGGTTCATTAATTACTCCACATTACCAACATGAAACTTGTAAAGCAAAAGAAAATTGCAGCTCTGACTTGCAACTGCTCTCCCCGTTTCTGATCCCAGGTCTGGGCACTGGCTGTGCTGGGCAGTTCCAGCCCCTGCCCTCAATGCTGACTGCACAGACACACTTGGAGCCTTTCACTGCCCCAAAAATCCTGACAGCACCACTTTGTGGATCAGGGCTCTCTGCACTTCACTCATACGAAAGCTGCAACAATCTGAGTGAGAATCAGCTTTTGGGGTCATTTTGGATTCTTCTTACACATTTTCTTTCCTTTTTTCTCAGAGAGGGAGAAACCACATGGGTCTCTGGTCCCTCTCCTCAGCCCTGCAGAATCACTCTCCTGTGCACACAACGGGTAAAAAGATGTATTTCCTTTAGAAATCTGCAGCCAATACAGATTCAGTGATGGCTCTCCTCATCTGTCAAATATAATGAGCTGGGCAGGAGATAACAAATATCAGAACTGCATCCCCACTGATTGTACCTAACTGTCCACAGGGGAGCGAGGCGACAACTCTCCCAAGTGATATTTCTGCCAGGTGACACCTCTCCCATGTGACATCTCTGCCAGGTGACACCTGTCCCAGCTGGCACACTCCAAGTCTGGCTCCAAGGGGTTTGTGTGCCTCGTTGGGAGCAGCAGCGCTGGCAGCACCTGAGCCTTGACCTTGCAGCAAAGAGAACACAAATGGGTGTTGAGGCTCCAGTGCCCAGCCTGGCTGTGGGAGCTGAGCCTCTGTTCCACATCCAGCCCATGCACGGGGAATTCTCCCCTCCAGCTGCTGCAGGGAGCCCCAGCAGCAACACCAGCTGCAGGCTGTGCTCCAGGGCTCACCCCTGCCTCCCTCTTCAGTGCTTCACGGTCTCCAGCTCCCTCCCTTCTACACCTCACTCTCCAACCCGGGAGCTTGCAGAATAAACTTGTGTCGACTGCCTGTTCCTCAGCCCTAGCAGAAAGGGAACAGCAGAGCCATCATCTTCCCAGTGAGTCAGTGCTTGCTGGAGGATGCATGACTCACTAGTCCCCACACGGGCTGCCTCCCTCCTCCCCCATCGCTGTGCCTCACCTCCAGCCTCTCCTGTTCCAATCCCACCTTTACAAAAATCATCTTTATTCATTAATCCTTCCTGCCCTTACCTTCTTTGCTATGAGAAGCCTGGAGATGGGGGAAACCTAGCAGTTCTCCTTAGAAAAAGGTGCTGCTCCTTTTCAGCACTCAGGTCGAGGTCTGCTGGCCTCTCTGGACACCACACAAAGCTGTGCAGCCACAAGCCTGCCTGCAAAGGGGCTTTCCAGGGCACCCCATTAGAAACAGCAATTCCCTGTTCCAATACATCCTTCTGGGATGCAGGCAAGATCCCAGTGTTCTTCAACTTCCCCTCCAGCCTGTTGTTATGATTTCTCAGGGGTATTTCTGTTAAGAACCCGCTCCACTAAGAAGTTATGAACCTGGATTAAGGAGAAGCAGTAACTGCTGATTGAACCAAGAGGAGAATCAATGAGCCAGTGTTAGGAATCAAGGAACAGAGTGCTTTTCCCCCATCAGTTCCAGTGCAATGCTGTTCACTTCTTGCTTCCTGACTTTTACAGAGGCCTAGTTATTCTCATCTTATCCCACTGAGCTAATTTTCCTCCCAGAAACAAAGTCCTGGCTGCCTGGGATCACAGCAGGAAGGAGTCAGGATTTTATACGATGGAAAGGACATTGGCTGTAATGCAGAAATGGGGATGAGAAAAGCTGCTGACCATTAAAAAGAGAAGAAAATGGAAGGTTCTCTTACCTTTTGGGACCTGCAGAAAATAAAATCACAGAACTGCAAATACAAGCTCATGGAATAGTGCTGGGTACCAGATTTGCAGCACAAACATGCCAAGCATGGACTCCAACCCAAGCAGGGCTGCAGTAGCAGCAGGGAAATCTTTTGCAGCAAATGTCGTGTACATCTGCTGGGTGGAGTGGGAAGAAGAACCTTTACCCCTTTGTGGTGGGGTCCTTAATGGATGTGCTGAGCTGCAAAAAGGTCCAGGGAGAGTTCAAGCTCCTGCTCCTGCCTCCAGGTGTGACTGCCATGCAGACAGTGATGAAGGTGATAATTTGCTCAGCTATGAAGGTGATCTCTCCACAGGGAGGGACTTGCCCTGCCTCAGCCCACGCTGTGTTTTCCTAGGAAAAAAGGCAGCTCAGCATCCTGCACTCTTTGGAACATAATATCTTTTGCTGATAATAATCACACGTTGTCATCATGAAGGGCAAAACTTCATTAGCCAGCCAGGCCTGGTTTCTTTAGAAAATAATCAGAAAACAGCTAAAATCCAAAAGCCCCAGCACATTTGTGTAACTTTACACTGAGATTTTGTGACAGCCTGAGCTGGATGGCTTATGCCAGTTCCAGTTCCTACCACAACACCGACAGGGCAGACCCTGCTAGGGGGGGACCCATAAGAGGACAAAAGCCACAAGACCAACTCATCCAACCTCAAAACTGGGCAGTGGTTGCAAAGGGAGGGCATGGGGTGGATAGAGTGATTCAGAGAAAATTCCTCAGCTTTTTAAAATCGTCCCTGCCCAATGGAAATGCCAAAAGAGTAGCAATTCTGCTTGCTTCTGTCTTGCAGTGAAATCTTTTGCCTGGAGCAGATCGGGATTAGCTCGTTACAGGGCAGCAGTATGACACATCCTGGCCACAGCCTGAGTGAGCAGAGGCAGCTCTCCTCGGGGCAATCCCTGCCTCTCCCTCAATCTTGTACAGCTCCACACACACGGAATAAGGCTTGGTATAATAACAGCTCTGTCTCCCCTCCTGCTCTCAAATACAAGCAATTTAAATCAGAAGCCTTTCTTACAGGGAAGAGCAGAAAGCCAGTGTTTTGAAGCCACATTCTTCTCACTTGTTAACATTAAGCCCAGCCTTCTGCTCATAAATAATGCATATAGCTCTTTTTCCTCAATTACACAGTAGTGTCAGATTCCACACTCTGCCTTCCCAGAGTTACTTTCTGTCTCTTCTGGAGACAGCAAGGCCCACTTGGACGTCTGCAAGAGCCACAGACTCATTAGACTTGAGGAGGATCCTTTCCATCCACCAGTAAAAAGATCCACAACACCTTTGTCCTGGAGTTTCAGTAATTATCCCTTGCTGGACTGAAGTGCTGGGGAGAATGTGTTTACAGTAAACAGGTTCTGCCTTCCCCCAGCATTTGTGGTGCAGAGTCTAAGTGCACTCCAGGATGCCAAGATGAACCGGGCAAGAGGGTCACTGCACAGCTCATGGGCTGGAGTGCACGGAGAGGAGAGAGGAATTAATGCTCCCGTGGGCCGAGCAGGGAGGCAGAAAAATCATGGGGAATTCAGTTTGTCAGGTGTGTCAAAAATGTGAAAACAAAAGAAAACAACCCCTCTTCTACTCCTGCCCACCATCTTTTTTGATTAATTTAAACTTGCTGGGATAAGAAGCCAAGATTTCTGCTTTGCTATCAACAGCTTGCTCTCTATAGATACTGACTCATTACTGAGAGGCTGCCTGTCTTTATGCCTTAAACTAGGCAGCCAGAAAATGTTACACTGAAGTATTGCATGCTATAGATTGACAACATTTAAAACCTAGATGGCCAAGCTACTGATATAATTTCCATACTCATTAACCATGACATCTCCAGCTCTCCCCCACAGCATTCTGTCAGATTTAGCCAGACCCAAAACCTGTCTTAGCTGCCAGAAATCATTTCTTTACTCCTCCACGGATTGGCATCGCCTGAATGTGCTCTCCCCCCTCGGAGCAGAAGTTTACAGAAATCCCTTTCCCGTTTCCCAGCTGTGCATCCTGCCTGCCCTGCACACACACACGCTCTGTGAGCTGTCCACAGCCATGCCCTGTCTCGCTGCCTGCTCAAAAGCTGCTCCAACAATTGCCCTTGAGCACGAGCCAGTGCCCAGTCCCCTCTCAGGAGTTCATGCTCTGTGCGAGCTCTGACACGATCCTGCTGGATGGCTTCACCCCCACGCTGACATTGACCTCTTAGGGACCCCAGGTTTGCCGATGGCAACGAGCTCCTGAGTATTTTCCAGGCTAATTTTTGCCAGGTTGTATTGTCACAGCCGTCTCACAGCCTGGCAATCTGTCAATAGCAGGGTCGGGCTTACAAATGCTGTGTGACACAGGAGGGCAGAGCTCTGGGAGTTCTTGGTATGAAAGATTGTTTCACACATGATGTGACACTGGAGAGCAAGCACAGCCACAGGGACACAAGGTGGGTGCTGGGCTGGGCCAGGAAGCCTTATGTGGGCATTTTGAAAGGGAAGAAGTTTAACTGGTGGGCGTTAAAAGGGTGAGAGGCCGCGTTTCCAAATAACTTCTCTTACAAGGAGAGTAACTTTAGCCAGTAACAAATCCTGCCTGTGAGCGGGAAGAGCTTCCCAGGCTGCTGCTGCACACAACCAGGGCAAATGCCAGAGTGTCCGAGGGCAGGTCACCCTCAGTGCTTCACAGCTGAAGCACCATTTGTGTAAAAATCCCATAAAAACTGAGAAAGAAAAGAGAGGAACAGAAACACCTCCGTGCTACCAGGCTGGGGCATTCACCTGCAAAAGGACACAACTAAACCCTGGCCCTGGCACCGCAAGCATTTGATTAATGCCACCAAATGCCACAGCATCAGCGGGAAAACATGTTCTCACCCACCTTGTATCTGTGGGGAGAACAAATCACGTCAGCCCGGAGCACAGAGCTCACACGTGCCCGGGGTAAGCCCGGGGTGCTGCCTCACAAGGCATGTTCCTGCCCCGGGGCAGCTCTGTGCTCCTGGCACCTCTCACGTACCACTGATAACTGCTGGCTGTCCCCTCGCCGGCTCATCCAGGTCAAATTACTTCTGCCAGTGTCACTGTGCTCTGCTCATGTCCAGCAGGAAACAGGGCAAAGATGCTTTGCTCTACATTCTAAAGCTGGAAGAATGAAAATACATGTTCAGCTTAAAAACCTCGCTTAAAATGTGGAACTGCTCCAAATGCTTCAGATTGGAGCTGCTCAGAGGAACAAAGAGAAGCCTTTCCAACAGACTCGGAACCCAGTCAGGAACAATGGGGCTCAGATTTAAAACACAACCCAGAACTGAGTTCTTGCAGTTCCTGGAAAATATGAGTGCTGGACTGATGCATTTTTTCATTCATTATTATTATCTCCCATAGACATTCATCCTGATCTTAACATCTTTATTGTCCACATAGAGCAAGTTTCCTCTCAAACAGAAATGAATGTTCCAGTAAATTTCCTTAGACAAAAACATAGAAATTAAACAAAAAAAAAAGACCCCTTTATAACTTTTTAAAAACCATACACTTCATGTTGTGATTCAAAGTGCTCTTTGTTTCAGTAAGTATAAATACTGAATTTTACAAAGAAAAAAAAGCCAAAGTGAGAGGAACAAAACCCTTGTGTCATACACGGGTTAGGTAACAATTGCAGTGTTAGTTCCAGACTGATTACACCAAGAGGCAAATACTAGGTAAAGTCAGGGTTGTTATTTTGCCTCAAGGACAACAGATCTTTGTCCTGAACCCTGCAGTCAATACCTATAAATATTCTGAGTGTTGTCATAAAATTCTGAAAAACCTCTCTATCAGCGACACAAATATAAGACCTTCTGCTTTAGAATTATAGCAGAGTTCAGTTAGAAGCTACAATTCACTCCTTAGAAGTGTAAGAATAATTTTGCATGCAATTCAGCTGATGTAAAAGATCTTTTTGTCTGCATCAGTCTTAAATCCTTTTAGCTGAACTCATTAGCAGTGGGGACAGGGAGGACTGGTGTTATCTTAAAGCCCTCTGCAAGGGAAGTTAGACCTTCTCTCAGAGAGGGAGCAAGGGCCACAGAGGTGTCAGGGCAAGGGCTCTGGACACCTCAGAGCCCTCCCTGCCTCATCTTCAAAGAGCCTCAATAAATCAGCCCTCCTGCAAAAATGCTGTGTGACCTCTGGCGAGAGAAGCAGTATAAAGCCACATGAACGTTTCCTTTTATTATCGGTAAATACTCTTGAATTGGTTGGAATTGTTCCTGCCACTGATATCGCTGATCTCTGAAGAGATAAACACAAGCTGATTGATGACTTGTCTGCAAGATCTATTTCAACCACCCCCAGGCAGGATATTTTCCATGCGGGTAATAATAAATCTTACTATTGAATGTCATCAAATGAAAGAAAATTACTGTAAAAATAGGCACAGTTATGTATTTCTTATTATATAATATTAAGGAAGATTTTTCAAAGATTTGAGGAGCTTTCATTTACATGCCTGATTTTTTGGAATGTACTCCTTTTGCCTACATTTAATATATATATATTTTAAAGCCTTGTACAGTCAGCCAGTGTAAAGAGACTCTCTCCTCAAAATAGCCTGTTGTGTAGTCAGGTCTGGAAGGTGAGATTCTCATCATGGTTGAGACTGAATAAGAACAATGATGTCCTTTCTCAACAGATACCAGGGCTGCCTTTTCCTAGAACTTTTTATGTGGCATTTTCAGGTATCATTCGCAATATTTTGTTCATTTTATTTGCAAAGGAAGCAAATGACATCCTTTCTGTCAGTTAATAGAAAAGGTTTGAGGGGAGAACTGTCATTCACTCTTATTGCTCCAAATTCTTTTCTAAAAGTAATTGTAGAGTTCCAGCGAAAAGTTCTCCCTTCATTATGAGGGCAGCATTGAAAATGCTCCTGCCACATTATTTGTGCCAAGAAATAAAGATCTAAGCAACTTTCTAGGACCTGTTACACACAATAAAGCCAATGCTTTGTACCAGGGTGGCTGTGCTGCAGAGGAAGGAAAATGTGCAAATCCAAACCTCACATTCAAGATGTAAGCATAAGAAAAAGAGCTGTGAAAACAAGATTAAGGTGATCTACTTACCAAATGTTGCATTCCACCATCATATTATCTGCACAGTATCAAAAAACCCCTTTGACCCCAAAGGCAATAATCCAGACAGAGAAAATGTGGAGACATGAGAAAGGGGCTGGAGACAAGAATTAATCTGAGGCAACATTTTCCTCTCTCTCTCTCCTCAGTCTATGGAGGCCAAGGAAAGTTTGGGCTACAGAACCTGGGGAGAAAAGTGACAGTGAAAGAAGCAACCTGAGGGAGAAGCAACAGCTTGGTAGATTTGTCCAATGTGATCTCTCCTCTATGCAAAATCGACTGCTCCATTCTGGGAGCAATTTGTGCAGAGCAAAGATAGTGAGGAGGAAAAGAGAAGGAGAATTAAGAGAGATGGGAGAGCTGTGCAGCTTGAAGGGAATGTATCAGCTCCTTAGGGACCAGAGAAGCTGTTGGCCAGCAGGATAAGTGGATGGTTCTGTAAAGACTGGGGAAAGCCAGGCAGGAGTTCAAAGGCAGTGGAAGGAGATTTTGGTACTGCCAAAATCCACCACAACATGGATCTCATGAATGGAACAGCAACACATTGCACAGTCATTAATTTGGGGGTGTAGAGCCCAATTAATGAAACCAGAGAGCCTTGGAAGTGTCGTCAGAAGCATCCTGGTCTAGATATTCCTATTCTAGACAAGAAAAGCTATGGAAAACTTTGGACCTACCCAATTAAGAATCAAAACCTACCCTGGCTCTGAGTGTCCAGGCAAACCCAGCAGCATTTCTCCTTCATCAGCCCTGACTAAGGCAAGCTGAGAGGTGATGTCTGCTTTGAGCTCAGGGCTGGGAGACAGAGGCACTTCTCAGAAGCCTTCAGCACGTGATCTATAAAAAGGAAAGAAATAAAAGACTTTGGTTTATTAGTTTGTTACTCTCCAACCCCAACCATTACAGGACAGGCACTATGTTTGTGATGGATTCATTAAAGAACATTCCTCCCTGCTCACATAACTGGGCTTCAGACTGAAGCCAAAGCTGTATGGGGAGGGGGGATAAAAGCTGCAGACGTTTTTCAGGACCATATACAACCCAGTACTTCAAAAGTGCACACAAGGAATTGAGCCAGCAATGAGGAGCTGGCTTGACCTGTAGGAAACTACATCCAATTTTTCATTGTACCAAAAAGTTCTCCTGCAGCTGGGACAAGCCCCCCATGGCATGGTACAACTGTGAGAAGAGGACAGGAAATTCATAAAGATTCACACAATCTGCCATTTACTCTTCCAACAAGCAGTTTCTGTGTTCTTGGAAAGGTTTATTTTAAACTCAGTCTGAATAAAATTATTCCCTGACCATCTCTGAGCAGCTCTCCAGCATCTCTGACAAACACCAGGTTTCCAGGTACCACTGTTGCCATTTCACCTGCAGTTCATAGCACATCAACCTCATCTCTAATACACATGTACAGTCAAAATCACTGTGCCCACAGGGACCAATTTATTTTTCCATCACCTGTAGCTCCCTTCAGTTTATGCAGGAAGAAGCTGGCAGCCTCTAACAAGGAGTGTTATGAATAGCGTGGTAACGCCTTTCTTCATCCCTGTTAAATTTCTCATTTCATCTTGTGAAGTCAAATCCTGGTTTCTGCAAAGTCCCTAAAACAACCTACATTGATTATAATTGGCTCTGCAGTTGGACTGCATGTACTTTATATCCAATTTTGCAGATTCATTGCCTACTACTGCTGTCTCCCTACATTTAGATAGTTATCCCACTGCCCTAGAGGTTGTTCTGGCAGCTGGAGGTTGTGACAGTCCTGACACAATACACAGGAGAGGTCCTTTCAGTAGAAAAGTTACTTTTCACTCCTGTCTGACCAGGAATTATGGCTTTTGCCATGTCCCTATATATGTACCACCCCCTCTCCCCCATTAGGAGCTGAGGACTCAGCCAACTGCCAAGCTGCATGGAAAAATCCTGGTGCACAGAAGAGGATCCGGTACCTCTGAGTGGTTTGTGATTTGCATTCTTTCTTACAGAAACCAGTAAAAACAAGCCAAAATATCAACTTATTACTTCAGTCAGACCATTTGCATACAATTTGAAAGCGCAATAATTCTGAATCCATGTCTGAATCTTTATGTTGCTGATGCATAAGGAATAATACAACAGGATAAAATCCAAAGAAAAATGAAGCTTCACATCAATAGGCAAAGCTAATTCTACAAAAATGGATCCAGTCATGGCTGCTGAGGATTTCAGCATTCAGGCACCTTTGTGAACCCTATGACAAATTTGATCTGTTTTCTCCAAGTAAAATCAAAGCCGAGCAAGCTTCACCATCATGAACGTTTCTCACATTTCTGCTGCTTCTGTTTGTAATGACCAATATCCATGGCTCCCTGGGCTCAGGACATGCTGCTGCCCACCAGCCCTGCACCCTGTCCATGGGGTCACTTCCCAGATGGAACAATCCCATCGCGGACCAGGACACTGTTCACGTGTTGCTTCGCCGTGCTCTGCTGAAACCCCAACTCCCCAGAGTCGCACGGGTTCGTTCCCGTGTATTTTATCTCCTTGGTCACAAATGTATCACAACAGTGCTTCACACAGGCCTGCTGCCGCTAATGCATCCCCTCCCGGGGTTATCGAAGCGCTCCTGGTACAGCCCCTCTGATAAGCAGCACATCCAGCGCTATCAGCAGCGCGTTATGAAAGGAATGTCGCGGCAGAGCGCTGCCGAGTCACAAGACAAAAACCACCCCGGTGTTTACAGCAGGGTAGGAAATACCACATTAAAATAAAAGCGTGACAAGGGAAGAGCGCACACGTTGGGGTGGAAAGAAATCCAAACCACCCCTAAGCTCCTGGTTCCTTTGTCATCGAGTCAGTGCATTACAGAGAAGATTTGTTTGGAGTGAAAGGCTTTTTGTGAAGCTTTATCTTGGCCTCTAGCAGACAGAACTGACAACCCTGAAGTGGCAAAAACCACTTGTGAAGTGCCACATTCAGCGAACAAAGGAACCCAACACCATGCATGGAACAGCAAACTATCAGCTCCCAGGGGGAAGTGTCATTTTCACATCCAGTTTGCTACACCAGAGTGGGAGAGAAGCTCCAACTGTTTTGAATTCATGTGTCAAGTCAATCACAGGAACAGATAATATTGGAGTTATATAAAATTTCGGAAGGAACCCCCACCCACCACCTGTAACACTCACTCGCCACTGTCAGAACAGTTCTGTAACTGAAGACAGCACCAAAGAGAAGTTGTCCTTACGGCTTTCTGCACAGCAGATGATGGGATCATTACAATTTATTCTGCATATGAACTGAGAAAGAGAATAAGTGTTTATTTTTATTCCCACCAGAACAGTATCTAAAACTTTCCACTGGACTCTGACTGTAAGTGCTACTTGCTTTATTTTAGTTTAAAAGTTTTGCATCTTAACCCAAAAACTTGAATTTCAAGAAGAAAGGAAAGGAAAGGAAAGGAAAGGAAAGGAAAGGAAAGGAAAGGAAAGGAAAGGAAAGGAAAGGAAAGGAAAGGAAAGGAAAGGAAAGGAAAGGGACTGCCCTACAGGTGACTTCAGCCTTTTTTGATGCAAGGCTTTGCTGTCCCCCCAAGGGAAACCAAACCAGATCTAGTTTTGTTTCCTCCTTGTACCATAACCAAGACCCTCCCAATGGAAGGATTTCTGTTCACCTGCAGAGGCAGTGTTGGTGTCAGAGCTGGGAGCTGAGAAGCCAAAAGCCATGTCCAGAGGAGAGTGGCCTCAGGACCTCCACACCAGAGCTGGGGATGGTCTCAGACATTCTGCTGGGCACTGCAATGCAATGAGCTAATTCCTGTCCACAACTAATCCAGCCAAACTGCATTAACAAGAGCTTGGACGTGCACTGAGGAGCTGAGCCTCTCCAACTTTTCTCCCACAGAGAATTAGGAGCTTGCATAAGGTAATTTCTGACCCAGGTACTGTTCACTTTGTGTGAATAGTACCTAAAAGCCTACTTGATGCCATGTGCAGAATCTCAGGCTCCCTGATGCTGCAAGTCTCACCCCTCGACCTTCCTTAGAGCTCTCCCCACCTCCTTTGTGCACACTCAGTGCTAAACCCATGAACTCGAGTTTTACCCTCTGCTGTGTGACAGGACACCAAGGAGGGATCACACCTGCCCTGATTTCCCCATCCATCATTTCCCAAATTAAAGCTATACCAGCCCTGTCCTCTTTCACGAGCACCGAGTGAGAGCAAAGGGAGAAAACCACAAGGGGAACAGATGCTGCAGTTTGAAGAACAAGAGAGAGAGAGAAAAAGATATCACTGCTCTCTGAAAGCATCCAGAAATGTTCCTATTCAATTCATTCAGGCCTACACAAGATCAGGGAGAGCACAGGACTACTGTGAGGAAAATCTAGGTCACATATGATCACAGCAGCACAGCTGCCATCATCTCAATGGCCATGTGAAGTGAGTGAGGACTGCAGCAAGGACCTCTGCTGAAGAGGTTTTTTTTTTTTTCAGTCCTATTTTACAATTTCCCCTCATTAAGGTGTATTTTCCGGCAGGGCTGTGAGTACATTGGGTCTTCAATTGGGGTGAAGGATTTAGCTATAAATCCCTAAAATGATTCAGTCAGTGGAATTTCTGTAGGATCATTTAAATAGTTTATAGGCTGCCAGGCAGGATTTTAACCTTCTAAGTGACAGGAACAGTGTTACTTTCCTGTTCTTTTGAATGCCAATACATTTCTTAGTTCTCTTTGTTTCATATCTGTTTTGGATACACATTGCTCCCATTTTCATTAAGGAAACAGGAATCTTACACTGTTTTAACACACCTGTGAAAACTTCTTGAAATCCTCTCATTCAGTGCTCTCTTTCTGTTAAATACACAGGTCAAACCCTGTGGTCCCTTCTCCCCCTTCAAACAGAAAAGTTAAAATAAATGCATACACACACACACAAAAAAAAAAAAAAAAAAAAAAAAAAAACAACAAAAGAGCCGC
>VXAX01003839.1:786721-858727 GCA_013399835.1 Leptocoma aspasia
AAAAAAAAAAAAAAAAAAAAAAGAACTAGGACAGCACAGCCCCAAACCATTATCTTTTCGCTTTATATTTAAACAGACCCTCCAGCACCTTCTCCTCTCCCCTTTTCTACACCTGAATAAAGCCAGGCAGGATCTAAAGCCCAAATACTGAACACTCCTGCAATTCAGGAGATTAGAGGGAAAGGACAAATGTTCCTGGGTGCCATGAAGCTAAGCCAAGCATCTTGGAGCAGCATTCATTAAGGAGCTGTGCCAAAAGTCCTGGCGCAGGCAGCTGGAGCAGGAGCAGCTGCGGCTGGGGAGCAGGGGAAGTGCTGCACGGCACAAGGCAGGAAAATAATGCACACAGGGAGCCTTTGGTGGAAGTGAGGATGTTACAGATACAGCATTAATAAGGATTTGTTCCCCAAAACAAGCAGCCCAGACAGCAGAGCAACAGGAAGTCAAATCACCTAAGTGCAAAGGGACTGACTCACACCTATTGTGAGACCTGGCCGTTTGTCTCCCAAGGTTTTCCAAGCCCGGTGATGCTGCAGTCCTTTCCAGGCCCTGGGACCAGCCCAACTGCTTCCAGCCTCAGGGAAATGCAGTGACACTCGGGGCTTAGGGCAAGGACTCCTTTGAATCATGGCTGCTAATTATGTATGTGTGGAAAAGACAGATATTTTAATGCATGGCAGTTCAAGACCAAAGGCTCATCTCAGTATCTTAGGTAATATGTCCTTTACCAGGGACTAGAAGTAATATCTCTGCTATAATATTTAAAAATCTGGCATGAAATCAATCCTGGCTGGAGATCCTGGGTGGCAGCTGACCCTGGCAGCACAGCCCTTCTGCCCTGGGTCAGTCTCTCCCTGTGGAAGTTCAGGGGGGGGATTCCAGTGGTTCCTCAGGTCCATCAGCCTCCCTGAGATCTCCGGGGACTGGATGAAACCTTAACCTGTTCCTGCCTGCCAGGCTCAGGTTTTGCAGGTAGCTGAGGAGCCCCTTGGTTTGAATTCAAAATTCTAATCAGATGAACCAAGTAACTTTCAATCAAATTAGGAGAACAGTAGGGTTTTTTCTTAATCCACAACCATTTAATCTTCCGACTCATTAGTTGTGCATAGGCTCGATGAATATGTATATCTGGAAGGAAAAAAAAATGTCTTTGACCTTGATGGGAATGATAACACACATCTCAAGTAGGTGTGAGCTCACCTTCCATCACACTCACTTTATTATGTAGATTCAACAATTCCTATTGCTCTGAATCAGGGTGCTGAGAGTTACAGGCAATCCCACAGCCAATTAGGGTTCTGATGAACCTGGAATGATTAGCACAGTATTTACAGCCAAGCTGCCTCCTACCAATTTGCATGCAAATAAAAATATACCTGTTTTAACAGGCCATTCTAGGCAATATAGCCAGGCTCCAACAACTGGGGTGAGGAAGAGAGGAAGTACATTCAAAGACAAAAGCTTCAGACCAGGATTTGGTTTAAGATCTTGAATATACTGTTTCAATACATCGGTGTAATTCCTGCAGTCCCTAATGAAAAACTATTCATACCATTTATTTTTTTAAAGAATTTAAATCCACATACAAAAATACTTAGCCACACTATTTCTAGAATGAAGATCTCAACTATCAGGAACACTTCCTCAGTTTAAGAAATTATTCTATAATGCTAAGAAAAATAAACTCATGAGCAAGTTCTCTGAGTTTCATCTGATTTCCTGGTTTATACTTTATTTCTCCTTTTACTGAAATTAATGCAGGAGCTTCCTTTGACTGCAACAGTAGTAGGATTGTAAAAACCCTGTCTTCCTTAGGTCTGTTTTGCTCTTCTCGCATTCCATTACAAAAGCTCCCAAAACTGACCTTGACACTTGTCCACACTTCCTGCAATGAGAGTGGCAGAACTCATACTGAAGTCAGTGGGAATTAGGCACAAGTACCCAATGCATTTTGGGCACTACACCTGGAAAATATTTCAATATGAAACATTTGTGAAGCACAGACACTGGCTTGGGCTAAAGACAGCCCTAGGGATCAGGGGCTAGGAAAGAATCTGACTCAAATATCTAAGCAGGACTCTTGTGTAGCTCTTGCTGGAAGTCTCCCTCTGGAAGCTGTAACAAAGCTGGGGAGGGATCCAAGAAAAGTCATCTCCTGTTCCCTTTTTTGCTTGGGTTTTCATCGTAGAGAAGACCAAGCTGTCCCATCAGAGCAGTCCAGAGGCAGGAAATGGGACAAACTAAAGAATACAGCAAGGGAAGGGGCCCTAAACCCCAGTCAGACAAGAACCCAAGCAGGATCATGGCAGGAGACTGCAACCTCTTGTTGCCTGCAACAGCTGTTAGGATGAGAAGCAAAATGTGGATTTCTGCTGTGTGAATACCCCAGGCAAAATCCTGCTAAAACAGGGAGTAGGGGAGCAAGGCAAAGAAGCCACTGCAGACTGACTGGCAGGATTAAACGAAGGGCTATATTTACTTTTGTGTCCTTCTCCTGTTCAACCATTATGTTTCGATCTGTTTGCTGCCTCCATTGTTGTTTATTTTAAAAGCCCCCACGGACCAGAAATTCCACACTTGTGACGGAGCCCCTGCAGAAGTAACTTCTTCCCTCAGCAACAAAGCAGACGCCAGCTGAGAAGGGGCTCCCGCTGCAGAGGCAGCGCTGCCCTGAAGTGAACCAGCATCTACACGTGCAAAGCCTTCCCTCCAAGTGGGGAAGACCTTTTAACTTGACTCTGCCCGTATCAAGGGGATTAAGGGTACCATTTAACTCAGCCCAGCTTCTCAGCTAACAGTATCCTTGCACGCACCTCCACCGCTCTTTGGCAGCTCTGCGCAAGTTCACTTGCGCCAGCTCTTAAGGCTTTTATCTTTAAAGCCAATGTAGATAAAAAGTTCAGGAGGCCACGGAGATGCAACCTAAAGCTGCCCCTCTAAAGTGGCAGGCTCCAGATGAGGGAGGGAGTAGCAATAGCTGGTGCCTCAGTGAAAGCACCGAGGGATCCCAGCCAGAGCTGGCCCTGCCACGTCCGCAGCGGGATTTGCCCGCCCAGCAGCATCCCAAAACCCCAGCTTCTGAGGAGAATCTGCTCACAAACATCATCTGTTTCCAAAGGATGGCTTGTGCTGGGGTGAAATGAAACAAGTCCAGTTGTTGCGTTTCTTTTTCCCTGTGGAGCAGGTTCAGGCCAAAGAAATTTAACCGCTACTCAGCTGTTTTCTGCTGACATCGCTTGCATTCCTCCCTCTTCTCAAATAACATTTGGAACTCCCTGCCAGATAGTGCAACTTGATATATGCCCTGATGATAGAGGGTGGAGGGGAGGAAAGTACATTGGCTAATATTTTTCCATTACAAATCTAAACGACCCAATCTACAGTTTAATCTGCAATAAAAACTGCAATTTCTGAAAGCTGGGTCACTGACTTGAGGCCAACGCTTGTACCTGAAACCTTTACCCGCAGATCACTTTTAAGAGGTTGTGATAAAATTACTATCAGTGCTATTTCCAAGCTACAACTTTTGAAGCCACCCAATGGATTCTGAGCCCCAGACTCCTGGATCTGGAGACAAGATGTGACTCTGCTCGGAGCGGCTCAGCTGGCAGCGGTCACCGTGCCAACAGCCTCGTTCAACCCCGAAGAGATTTTTCCTTCCCAGGTACCTCAGAGATCCTTCAGTATTGAAAAGGATGGTTTGCCTTTCATGAACTCAAGTCTCGGTGGCTGCCACCAACGGAGGAAAAAGCCAGCATTTACCACACAAGGGTTTTCCTATACTAATGGCAGGAAATACCACAAATACCAGGATGAAATAAAAATCCACAGCCCCTCCAAATGCCACATGAATTAGCAAGGTAAGGGCTTAGAATTTCTGGTATTTAGATGTCAATGCTCCTTTATGTGTTTGGAAATTCGGGGTTTTATTACTGCCTTTTATCCACAAATATAAATTTGGCTATTTTTGCCTCCTCATCACAACAGCAGTGCTCTCAGTACTAATATATTTCAAAAATACACAACGGGAACGATATGTCAGGAAAAGAAGAAAACACAGTTTTGGCTGTGCCTCTGCTCTGCAAGAGAGGAAAGACAAAGTCCTTTCCTTTTCTGTGGGTACTGAACTATGCTGGGATATTTGGTCCATTTACCAGCTCCCTGAGCTTCTCTCCCAGGGCTGGGAGAGCAAAAATATGAGAAATTTTACTCCAACGTCAGCTGGCCCGAGGACAAGGAGGACAGAACCCTCTGAGGGAAGGCAGCTCCCCAGGGGCTCACAACTAAGAAGTATTTCAGCTGTAAAAGCTTTGCTCTCCCCATCACTACAGCCATGGCTACTGGACATGCAGCTGGAGCTCAGCCCCTGTGAGCTGCATGGACAGGGATGGACAGACAGCCCCTTTCATTCCTCACATCCCAGGATTAGTGACCATTTGTCTGGCTGTACATCCTAGAGATGGAGTCTGAACCCCAGTGCAGGCACCAAAAGCATAAATGTCCTCAGGCTGAACAAAACCCTTAGACCACAGCAAGATTTCACTTTTTCTATGACTTCAACATTTATCACCTAATCTAAATGATACCACCACCAATCTGATTTATTCTGCAATCACCTCTCACTTGGTCCAGGGGCCAAATACCACAGGAGCGTGACAGAATGTGCCAGCAATGAGTCCTGGGTCCACCCTGTCCCCTTACAGGTCCCTGAGGGCCCCTGCTCACGTTGCCAGAGCCTGCTGGCCTAACCTGATACAGACATTGCTTCATTCCAAGCAGTCACTAAAACATCTCTTTGTAAGGGATTTCCAAAGTATATTTATCACGAGGTGTTCTCCAGTCCTTCACCCCTATGGGGACATTCTTGGAACAGCCAAAATCCAGTTCTCCCTACGACTCAGAGTCAGGAGGCAAGTTAGTTGGCTTGGAGCTTGTATGAATAAATCAGCTTTTAGAGGGAATGGAAGAAAAACGTGACAGAATTTGGTCCTTCTCATTCAAAAGACCTTATCTAGCAGCAGAGGGAGCGAGGAGGGCAGATTCACCTTCAACATGATAATCTCCTGCTAGCTCTCCTTACAGCATTCCCAGCTCCTGCCCTTCACTGGATGCTGAGCACGAATGTAGGAATGAATCACTGCTGATCTTGGCAAAATACCAGTCTCCCTCCCTTTGCTCCAGCTTGGAATAATCCCAATTTTCCAAATGGCTTCAGTGAATCCAGGATTTAAGTTCAGCTATTAAAAAGTAGTGGGAACCCATAAATCACAGGCTTTATATCAGTGAGCTCTTTGATGCATTTAAAACAATTACTGGGGAATATATGATCTTCCTAAAAATAACTATTTACGTGAACACCAAGAGAGAAGCTACTGTCAAAACAGAATACATGGACAATCCCATCTCCACCCTCAACCCTGAAGGCAGGCACGAAGACTCTCTTCACTCTATTTTGCTGCTCACAGCTGTATTAGAATTGATAATATGCTGAAATGACACATGCTTATGATGATGTTAGAGCAGCATAAAAATTATGCAGTAAATTAATGTATGCAGCAGATTAATGTATGCAGTAAATTAATGTATGCCAGCTTTCAAGGCCAAGAGGGTGGAGATCACCAGTCCATAGGAGGTCATTTTTTTCAGCCATCATATTGCTCACAAAATGGCTTGTAATTACAGACTTTTACACACCAGGCTTGTATCAATGGTGACATTTCATTCTTGCCATGGATATGGACACAGGAGTGCTGGATCAGGCAGAAAGAGCTAATCTAGAAGCAGCTCAAAGAAGAAAGCAGATTAATTCATTCTGCAGTCCACACCTTGCCAGAAATTTTTACCAGCAGAAATTTTCCAGCCTGCAACCCACAGTATTGCTCTGCCATATGCAGTTTTCAGCTTCTGCTGCTGTTGTTTTCAGGTTTCCAGTAGTGCTACCGGTCTGTCACCAGAGCGTGACAGGGTCTGTGTAGCACACGGATGTGGTTCCCACAGCAGCAGAAACGGGAGTTGCCATCTCTGCTGCACGTATGGTGACAAAATATGACTTGTATTAATTAGGTTTTGGAGCAGAGGACAGGCTTTTATCACAGCTGCCCCACTGAAGAGGTTAGAGCACACCTACCACCTGACCCCAGTGAGGACAGGGCAGGAAACCACACACCAGAAGTACATCAGCTCCAGGTCACAGGAAGCACCTGTGGCACCAGATGCTGCTCCTGAATATCTGCAGTGGCAACAGGAACACGGAATCTCTGCTCTCACCAGCTCTTCTGCAAGGAGACAGGGCCACCACACAACTTCCACCACTGAGGTGACCCCTGTCATTAAACCCACCCAACCTGCACCATGGCTCTGAAACCCACTCCCCATTGGTGGTGGTGTGTGGTGCCACAGAGCTGCTCTGGTGACCTTACAGAGCAAATCCATGCTCTCCTGTGGATCCTACAGGTTACAAATCCATGCTGAAGGAAAACCCTTGACTTAGGGATGCCAGGACCACAGAGACACTCCAGTCTGCAAGGAAGGCTTTTCCCACAATGGTTACAGCCCACTGGGACAGGAAGAGGGAGCTCTTCCACTGTCCCCTGCAGAAACCCAAACACAAGGACATTCCTGAGTTTTGTCCTCTCCTTCCCAATCTTTTGTCTTCGCTCTCACAGCCCCAGATCCCTTCATCTTCCTTTGCTGCTACTTCCACCACCCCTTCCCCAAGAAAGGGCACATTGCTGCCGAGCTGGCGGTGCTGGAATCCGGCGATTTGCACTTCTGAGTTTCCCTGATCACCTTCCCAAGGCTCGTCCTGCTGACAGGAGGCTACCAGGGAAAACAGGCTCAGACACAAACTGGTGGGGGGCATCCAGCTCCAATTGAACACAAAGCTGGGAGTAGGATTTACTGCACAGAGCACTGAAAATCTTTGGGTTTGGCTTCCTCATGCATCAAACTCTTGACTCTCTGCTCTGTGTGCATGAGATGAACGTTATTGGTACAACCCACTTAGGAAACCTCTGAAAAAGATTCAGCCACTGCAGCGTGATGAGGGAAGATGTCTTGATTTAAGAACACAGAGATTACTAGAAAGGGAGAAAAAAAAATAAAAGGGTCCCTTACTGTTCTGACATATCAAAAGGAGACTAATGAACCACCAGTTCATAGAACGACCCTGCTCTTCATTTCAGAGCCAGGCTGGCCTTTTGTGTTAAGGACACTGAATAACAAGAGCAAGAACAAACAGAAAGAACCCTTTCCCCCTGCCCAAAGTAAATCCTGAAATGAAATAATTTAAAAACTACACCCTTCTGCCCTACTTTAAGGTCCACATAAGAACAGATGAAAAGTTTTGTTCCATTGGCAAAACTGAATCAAGGCTTTTGATCCTCAAAGATCTCTTAATCGCTTTGCACATCGGTTCTTTTCATTATTTCAAACATACTTGAAGACAGACACTTTCCTCTCTCCCTTTTTTTCCTCTTTTTTTTTTTTTTAAAGACTTCTCTGTGTTTGGGCCATTTCCCAGCCACTCTGTCAGGATGGCAGACAGCTGTTTGTTCTTTACTCACTGTGAGTTTCAACATACACACACGTTGATCTGCATTAGCAAAGTCCAAAAAAGCAGAATCCTTGCCACCAAAAGTGTTCTAGCTCACAACATCCACCTCTTCACCCTTCTGGTGCTTAAGAAAAGTTCCAAGGAAGATTATATGCTTCTGGTTAAAAAAAGAAAGTAGTTGTTGGTGGGATGATTGCTGGGTTTTTTTAAAGCTCAACTCAGAACTGGAGTCTCCATCACATCAAACTGAACTTAAATCAAGGTTTCTCAACAATTTCATGTCTCTGCAATTCCAGGAAGTCAAATTCAGCAACAAATCACCAATTCTTAAAAAAACACAGGGATAGAATTTATATTAACCCAGGGCATCTTAACACCCCTGTGAGGTAAATCCAGATAACTGGACACAGAGTTTTCCAGCAAATATACGTACAGTGTCCTTTGGTTTTTTATTAAATCTTAATCCTGGTCTTGCACTTTCCACCCAGCTGAATGGGCAGAGACGTTTCCTGAAGTGAAGAGCATTCCTTGCTTGTGCAAGACTTTGCAACGAACAGGCTCCCAAAAATTAGACAACAAATTATGGACAGGAGAGATGGGAGGTGGAGTGAGAGTTGGCCAGCTCACAGCCATCAAGGAGGATGGATAACATCAAAAACAAACTCCACCTGGAAAGCTGCATGTAGGCAGCAGAGCAGAGCAAGTTTAATGTGTTCGGAGCCTGAGGCATTGTTTAGCACGTGGGTGGATGCTTTTTGAGCCAACTTCATCTACCCAAATGGTGTCAGAGCCATTGTAAACTGCCTTGTTAAATTATGGTCACAAAGCAATCCAGAGCTCAGGAAGGCCGGCAACAAAAGACTGCACAACAGAAAACAGGCACATGCTACAGGAGGCAGGTAATGGCAGCACCTGCTGTGGAGGAAACCTTTCTCACCCTGCAGGCAACACAACCAGCCTGAGCCCCCCAGGGCCCGGGAGGACACTGTCTCCATCTGATCTGGGCTGCCTCTGCCAGACTCCTCCAGGTTTCCTTGTCACTAACAAGAGGAAAGAGTCTTTCTGCTGGGTGTCAAAAGATCTGACTTGGACTTCTGCATGCAGCTGTCAAACAGAGCAGCCTCCCCCAGCCTCCTCTGCCTTGACTCCTCTCTTTTTTCTTGCATTTGTCCCCTAAAGGCAGGGGAAGTCTGTAAATAAATACAGTACCTCACCCCACAGTGCTTGTACTGATAGCTGAGCTTTCAGATTCAGCCACAGTAAAGCAACATTTAGACCCTGCTCATTTATTCCACTGCACCAGATGAGTCAGATGAAACACAGCTGAGACCACACCAGCCATCACTGCCACACAAACCACTTCACTGGCCTCGAAGAGAGATGAAAACCCCACATCCCTGCCTGACAAGTGTCCTGCCTGCAGCCCTGGGGGTGTCTGCAGGCTGAGAGCTGTGCCCAGCTCCAGCCCACACAGACCTCACGGGCACTGGACACGTCCACACGGCCAGAGGACAAAGCAACCCCGGGGGGATGAGCTTTCTCCTCATCAATTTTTAGGAGCAAACCACTGCCCAACATAGCGAGCATGTTTTCCAGTGTTCACCAGAGCACAAGCTTGACAAAAGAGGACTAAAAGGAAATCAGGGATTTGAGCCACCTCCCGACCAGTTTTCCATAACGGGAATGCCAGACATGGGTTGGCAGCTGGTGTGTGGCAAGAGAGAGCTGCTCCTTAGGGCCTCCCTGAGGACACAGCTCCCTCACCTTCACAGCCATGGGGCTTCTCACTGGAGGTGCCTGACATTTTGCAACACCTTCCTGCACCTCAGTCCCACATCTGTCACGAGCCACAGCCAAGTTCTGCACATTGCATGGATTTCTAAATATTGTACCTAGTGTCCTGCTGCTGGCACGGTGATTTCCAGTTCTGCCCTTCCCAGTGCATGTTGTAACATTAAACTTTATTTTACTTGGCAGCCAGAGCTCACTTTTTAAGCAGCTGTGAGCAAAAGACCCCTCAAGTGATGCAAATAAACATAGTTTTATTTTTAATTTGTAAATTAAAACAAACAACTTGTGTTCCAGGCAGTGCAGTCCACATCTATGTCCATAAAACCCCACAAAGAGCAAAGGAGACCTTCTGGCCTCTCCAGTGCTCCGAGAAGTGCCTGGTTTCACCCTTAATATTGCACATTGACAAGGATAGAAAACTTCTGATGCATCCGAGTCCTTTTTGCATAACTCCCTGAAATCTGAGGCCTGCTGTGCAGACTATGGTTTCCACTGAAATAAAAGTCCAGCTGAGCAGAAGAGAGGAATTAAATCTAGAGCACAGGTTTAGCCTACAGAGAACTGAAACTGTGGAGTAGATCTGACTAGATTTTGTCCATGGTCTTACTCCTTGTGGTGAGGGCAGGTTTGTAAAGACCACATTTGGGAACTAACTCCCAGCAGCAGCAGCAGCAGCAATCTGGTGTTTCCCCAGGAACAGCAGGTCTGAATGCCCAGTAAATTTTTATCCTCATTGCTGATGGCAGTGGTTTTGTTCCTGACAAACTGAAACCACCAAACCCCAGCACTAAAATGCAAGTTGGTCATACCTCACCCAGCCTGGCCCCCTGGAAACACAGAAGTGACAGAGAGACCGAGGCAGTGTCTGCAGGCCTGGCGTCACCACGCTGCCACTCCACACACAGCTCCAGGAGCAGGAGCAGCAGATGGAGGAGGATTGTTCAAATGGCAGAGCTGGGCCTTCCTTCGGAGACATACGGCTCTAGCAACAGAGGAAAACAACCAGTGAGGAGGTTTGAGGAGAGCAGTCCTGGAACACATGTGAGAAACAAATGCGAGGCTGAGCAGGGGCTCTGGAGCTTTTGTTGTTCCTGGCATGGCAGTATGTTGGATACACAGGGTCTTTTTCAAGTAGGACCAAGTTTAAATGAAACACCTGATGAGTGACTATTTCAAACTACATCCTCAAGGTACAGGAGATAGCCAAAAGCCTGGGTCCTGCAGTCTCTGGCACAGCACAGGTCTCTGCGGCGAAATAAAACCCAGAAGGTGAAGATGCACCAAGCATGCACAAAGCTTCCAGCCTAGATGTGCCCACACATGCTGCTGTACTACAGAGAGGTGCCAAGAGCAGAGCTTTTTGAGTTTGAAAGGCACACAGGCAGGCAATGAAAGAACTTCAGATTTGTGCTAAGTTCCCTTAGCATATAAACTGTATCTACTATAAATATGCACAAGATTTATTTATATGTAGTAAAGGCACAACGGCTCAGGAGCACTTGGCTCAGAGTTTGAGTTTATGTCCCTCCCACAGGTTTTCTGCAAAGGTTTAGGAAACCTTCTGCTCCTGTCTTCCTCTGGGTTGGGTCATTACATTTGTAAAATTAAAAAGTCAATCTTCACCTGTTTCTGGTTCAGATCCACTTGCATCAGCATTGGTATTGATGGAGCAATTCAGATCACTAATTTCTTTGTAAGCTAATTGTTGGTATTAGTGCATGTTGAGGGGCTGCCATTCTGCTACTGCTTCTTGAGATTGATTTGGGTTACTTGACTGGAGGAAAGAAGAGGAAAATCAGACTGCAAATTCACCAGCTCAGGATATCATGGTGTTCTGAAGGTGATCAGTGCAACTGGGTGGGTCGAACAGCTTCGCTGCGGAGTTTGGAGATATGAGGCCAGAGTTTTCATGAGTCCCTCCTGCAGATGCTGTAACTCAGAAGATTGTTTCCAGTACCTCTGCCCACCAGCTTTTCCCAATTCAGCCCGTTGCTTGTGGGAGATTTGTGCAAGAAGCCAATCTGCTATTCTAATGCAACTCAAAGCCAACTCCTTCAGCGGACAAAATACAGTCAAGAGCAAATTTCATATCTGCTTTCCCAAGGTCCCTTCTCTCAAACAAATAAACAACAAAAAAAAAAGTTTATTTTTATAGAGCTTGGCTTAAAAAGCCAGAGTTGGAAATGTACTGAGTGGAGCAATTCTCCAGCACCACCCAAAACTAGCCAGCAAAGGAAAGCTCGCCAAGGCTGTTAATTTGACGGCTGGGGGGGGGAACGAAACCTATTGCTGCCATCTGCACAAAGGAAACAGAGGCACAGCAAAACCCTGCTGTGTGAGCAGAAAGAAAGGTTCAGCACAGCAGAGACAACACAAACCATATGAGACACTTGTTAAACCCCCTCCCTGCTTCTTTTTCCACCACTAAATGCTGCAGGACAACGATCAATCTATTCAATAGAAGCTTCAAACAAGACCCCCAGGACTATCAGTGGTGCAGGTCTCTGTTTTCCTACAGATTCAGGCACATTGAGGCCCTGCTCCCTGGTAAATCTTTAAGACAACATGAATAGTTTGCATACTCTGAGCCCCACAGATGGTTTGGATCTAAAGACCTTGTGCAGACTGCAGTGGTCACGAAACTCATCCTCACAGCAAGAATTTGGGATGCACCACATTTTTACTGTTGCTTGTACGGCTCAGTTTGTGAAGCAGAACAAACAAATGAGCTTTTAAAAAATAAAGCCAGTTTGAAAAGAGCTTGATCTATTGTGAGCTCTTGGTTCAGTTAATTTCACCCCAAAGGTAAGCGTGGCTCTCATGTGAGCTATTGCCCAGGTGAAGAAAACCTCTCCCTCAGTAATCCACCTCTGGTGGGGGTTAATCTGCAATTACCTCTATCTGTGGCCCAGGCCCCTACAGCTGCACCAACATCTCGGGCTGGAAAGCTGGCAGGAATACCTTGGTACTGCACCAGGAGGCTCTGGGAATTTCATTACATTTTCCACTCACCCAGCGTGTCTCCGGAAGGCCATCTACGGAAGAGAACAGAACCAGCGTGTTGCCGCCCAACCCTCTGGAGTTTCTCCTTTCACACCCACTGCCAAAGCACAAACACCCTCACCCCAGGCCAGATTCTGATCTCCTTTATACAGCAAAACCCAAAATCCATTAATATCAGCTACAGGCTCTTGCTGCAACATCTACTGACCAGCAACACCAAGGGGGACAAGTCCTCCCCTCCTGCCTGCAGCAGTGCTGAGCACTGATTCTCCATTGCTTCCAAATGAAGGTACAAGAAAAAAACCACATCCCAGCACTGTCCCTGGAGTAGAGGGACTGGCAGCCCCCCTTCCAGGCTGGATGGAGGCTCTAGTACATGTTCAGGCTTGTTGCAGCCTGTCCCTTAAGTGACACTTGCAGTGGTGCCATGGCACTCCAGCCCTTTTCCCTTCAGCTTTGAAAGAAGCTGCAATTCACAGAGCTGGCAGGGGCAAGGGGTGAAGAATTTATCAGCTCTGCAGTTCATTTTAGAGAGGGCACACACAAAATGCAGCTCAGCTGGATTCATTCATCTCCTCATCTGCGCAGATGTGAGGATATCCGGTGACCTTGTTGAAAACAGTCTCACCTGGAGAGATTCAGAGATTTGTACTGCAACCAGAGCTCTTCCAGAGAAGAGTTTGCACTTGGTGATTGCAAAATTCTTCCTGCAAACAAAAATCCTCCTGCAAATAACAGACCACCAGCGGAGTCTCACACAGAGAGACATCTCTGTGCTCACAGGATACAGAAAATTTCCATAGGAGCCAGAAAGAGGAAGAAAAGGTGTAAGGCTCAGGAGTCCTGACTCCATGCCTGGTAAAGACCATTCCCTCCTTACAGGAGGACGTAAGTCACTTTTTCAGTATGCTCACAAGACCTGGGGGACAACCAAGCAGACATCCTGCCCCAGGCACCAAAATGTCACTTGGCAAACTAATGAGGGGTTTGGAAGAAGAGTGTCCCCTCCAGATCTGTCCAGGAGAGACGTGGCACCCCCGGGGCTGCTGTGCGCGAGCAGCCTCAGCGCTGTGCCCCGAGATGATGGACAGCTGTGGTGTGAGCAAACCTCTCTCAGCAGGACTGTCTAACTCCAACTTAAAAACTGAGCTTCTGTTTCAAGTCAGATTTTCCCCTGATGTGCCTCATCCTGCCCAGAGACAAAAATAGAGGAAGTGAGAAAACAGACCTTTATTACCTACTGCAATCCCCACTGCCCAGCAACCAGCTCTATGCTCCCTGTCAGCCTTGCATAAAGAGAAAATAATAAAACCAACAGCCCGCACTACCCACAAAATAAAATATAGACAGCATGAGCCTTTATGCAGCTCAGTCACCACGTGTCTGCAAGCTGAGCAGAGGAGAGCTGCAATCCTTGTCCTAGACACTGTCTAAACTCTGCTCCGGCTCTGAACGTGCTTCAGGAGCCGACCACAACCGTGTCATTAGGTAAACTGGGCCTCCTGTCTGTCCTGCTGGATAGGATGACCCCTTTCCAGGATTCCTCATTATTCACCTACACATAGTAGACCATTTGTAATTTATTTTTTTCCCTGCTGGAAAGGAAAACAAAAGCCAGTGGATTCAGTGGTGAGGATAATGCAATAGTTCCATCAGGGTTAGGCTGCCAGGCTGTGTGCAGTTGTGGTGGGGAACATGAGGAGGGCTGCAGGCTGCTCCTGGCATTGCCGACCATAATTACTCCTAACCAGATCATGGTTACACCCTGTTCCCTGCAGCACTTGGGATTTCCAGACTGAAACACATTGCAGGCAGATACGGGGGCTGTTTCTATCCCTCCTAATGTCCACAGCGAGGCTTAAAGGGGTCCCAAGTCTACACAGGACTGCTTATGCAAACCTGGTATTTAACAAATGATTTGGACGGGCCAAAGTAAATAGGCAATGGGGACACCATGGAAAACAAAGGAGCAGTTTTAGCTGAAGGAGCATGTTATGCCTTCACAGTATTTTATGAGGAACACATTAGCCCTGAAGGAAAAGTGTGAGGAGATAAATCTCAAGTCATTATATAAAAGATATATGAACAGCTCCCCAGACCACCAGAGACACCCACCTTCTCCCCATCCAGGGACTTCAAGGAGAAAGGGCAAAATGTCTTTAACTGTCTCCCATCCCTTCCCATCTCCTCTTTGTCCCTGCCCTGCAACAGCCCAGGGCAGCACTGCAGTCTCCAGCGCTGCAGTTCCCTGGATGCAGCACTGCTGGCTCTCAGCACATCCCTGGGGACAGAGCAGCACCTCCCTGCTGGGCACTTGCTGTGACACTGGAGCCCCAGGGTCTGGGCTCCCAGGAGCACGTTCAACCTCTGGCATATAACCCTGCAACGCGATCTCTCCCATTCCCATGTGGGCCGTCCCTTCCCGCCTCCAAGGCTCCCTACCCTGGGCACCAGCTTAACCCACCTGCTCTGAGCTGTTAGCTGGTCAAGTGTGCTCCTCTAACACGGAATTAATCTGCAGTTTCTGGGATGCTGGCACAACCTGCCTGCCTAGGATAGGCAGGGTCAGTGGGATGAGAGCCTTCTGGAGCTGCTGCAAAACAGGCCACAGTCCAGTCAAGCATTAACCCCCAGGACCGCTCCCAAAGCCGGCAGCAGCAGTCCAGCCAGGAATTTGAAAGGCAGTGAGATGTTCCCACAAACAGGCCAGCCCTTTGGCAGATGGGGGCAGGAGGGCCAGGGCAGCACACAAACACAAGCTCTCATAAGGCCATAAAGAGCTTCTGTTTCCCGACACACTGCAACAGCGGCGAGGCGGAGGCAGGGAAAGCAGCAGTCCCAGGCCACGTGGCACGTCAAACCACCGCCCAGTTTGTTGGCATCCTCCAAAGTTTAAATACACTTTGAGCCAGCAGTGAATCATCCCTGGCAGGTAAGAATGATATTAATTTATGACATGCCAAGTGCAAGCAGATCTTTTGGTGTCAGTCCAATGGTTTTAGCCTTATTAACACACAGCGATGGCTCAGGTTGCAGCTGTGCACATTAAACTCTGGCAAGTGGCATTTTAAACAATGACAAACTTCAGAACAATCACTCCACACATGGAGCCAGGCCAGGCAAAACTGAAGGGTGGCAGAATAAAGGTCAAGGGGGGGAACCTGTTTGTCTGGGAGAGGAACAGGTGGCCCGCTTGGCTGGCTGCAGGGTCTTTAAACTGTCTGAAGGACACAGTCAGGGATCATTTTAACCCATTAAGCTGCTTAAGCCTTCCCTTACACTGGTTTGAACTTCGAGAAAGCATTAAATCTTAAAGAGCTTAGTAATACATCTTTAGGAAAGCTCTCCCCTGTGCTTATACATCCAGAGTGCACATGCTGCACTGTGGACAGGCACATCCTTCCCGTGACAGCAGGACCCCTCTGGCAGCTGAGCCAGATCCAAGCAGCTAAAACACAGAAAGCTTTAAAGTAAAGCCCTGCACCAGAGCAGAATGTCACACTAGGACACAGACAACAAGGGGAACATGTCCCCATCACCACTGTGCCAATCAGCAGGACTGAGGACACTGTCAGAGAGAAAAACATCTCCCTACCAGTTCCTCCCTCACCAGCTTCACACAGGACTGTGGCTGCTGAGACCTTGGGTTGTGCCCATGGAACTCAAACCACATCCAGCAAGGAGGGCTGTGACAGACAGTGACTTCTGAGGGCAGCTTCTTACCTTAACACCCAGGCAGAGCAAACCAGTCCAAACCATTCCTGCCAGCTGTGTTTGCACCAGAAAATAGGATGATGGAGACATAAAAGACATTTTCATGGCAGGAAACGTAAATATTCCATGCCATGTTTCAAAGCTGCATTTCTCAATTTGAAAAACATCAAAATAGCTTTTTTTAAAGTGTCAAAAGCCAGATGTTTCAGGATAAAACAGCAGAATAAGACCTGACATCTAACAATGTTTTCCAATGCAGTGCTTCCAAACCAGCTGTTTTCACAATTTTTCATTTGCCCCCTCTCCACCCAGTCTTACCCTTGCAAGCAGAATTTTTATTTTCCAACCAGGTACTTCCCAAAAGAAAGAATTCTGAGCAATAAATCAGATCTTGTTAAATAAATACAAGGATTTAGCTACACATGAGATCTAATCCAAAACAGAACAGGGTGTAAATTTATAAAGAAATAGTTCTCTCAGATTTAAATACCAGGTGTGTGGATATATTTATTCCCAAATGAAATTAAAGGAATTAAATTCTTTCATAACAAGGCACTTTTATTCTGGAATAGGAGCATCCACATATGAAATTAATCAAGAATAGCTAAAGCCGCAGTAAGGTCTCAGGCTACTGGCTGTAAATGAAAACAGTAAATTCATTCTGCCTCTTGCAGTTTCTTGCTACATAACACACCAGATCCCTGGATAAATGTTCCTGTAAGTAAAAGACCAGTCCCAGCATGTCTGTGAACACCTCATGATAATACTTCAATGAGATGGACTGGAATCAATATTTTTCATCTTGGCAGCTTGGGGCCAGTGAGCAGGAGCTGGGCAGGGCTGGCAGCCAGCGCGACACCGGCGCGGCAGGGAGGGCAGCTGGCACAGCACTGACCTGGAAAGACATTTCCAGCTAGTAGGTATCAGTTCCTGCACCATCTGAGCCTCCTGGAGGGAGGAGGGAAAAAGGAGATAATTAAATAAGAGGTTTTCAATTCGAACCTTCTCCAAAGTATCTTTATAGGGATCAGACAGAAGTTTGGCTACAGTCTAGATTGAGCTACTGGAGAAATTTGAGCACCCGTGTTTCATAATGGAGGCTTAAGAGCCAAGATTAGATACTGCTAGATCTAAAAACCTGATTTAATATACATTAATTCAAGTTAGATATCCCTCAGTTCATGTGCAGCCAGAACAGAACACATATTTGTGATCCAGGTAATTTTGCAGAAGTGTGATTAGGTGGTGTCTCTGATGGAGCACAAACCTGTGTCACTGTGCAGGTAACAAACTGCTTTAATATTGGTCATAACAGGACCACAGCAAGGGTCTGTTTTCCAACCAGAAAGTAGAACATTTTCTGGTCAGGAGTGAGGACTGAGGGAGGAAACAAGGGCTATTATTTACAGCTATACAGGCAGAGAAACAGAAGAGACATTACACTGTGAAGAGTAATGAGAGTGTCAAAAGTATAAAATCAATCTTAATTCTACAAAGATGTAAGATACAACTAAACTCCCTATTGGGCAGTTACTCAATTTTTCATAGAAACAAAGATATAGAACAGTAAGGTGTGAATATAGAGAATAATTAATCTTGGTACTTTTAGACACAGGGCTCTCTACTGCCTCGACAACCCACTGTTTTTCATCCTATTTTAAAAGGAGCATGTACCTGGAATTCACATTGGAGACCTTGCCAGCCCTATTCCAAGCCAGGCTTTCTGAAGAAAGTTAAAGCTGTTTTTCTTGGTAATTCTTCTCTTCATGTATCATCTCCATTGATTCAGCTTTTTGCAAAATGAAATTGGAGAGCCAAAAGAGACACAGCAAAATCAAAGGCAGCCAAATTCAAGTCCATGCTCAGACTGCTTCGGAACTTCAGTGCCAGCAAAGCAATCACAGTTATCACAAACTGACCCAACAATGTTCAGCTTGACTCTTCTAATTGCTTTAACAATAAAAATCAATGGTTAGAACTTCTGTAGTATAAAGAAAACCTAGTAAGATTGAAATAATAGCTACAAGTGCAGAATTTTAGGAGTTCAAAGCACAATAAAACCAAAACGGGGCATATTTGATACAATTAGTTAATATTTACCCCTAGAAGAAACACTGTTTATCTTCTTAAATTTATTTTTTCATGAGATCCAGGCAATGTTGTCAGCATCTTTAGACCATACCTGCATTTTATGATGAATTATGACCTCTCTTTCTCATTCCTAAACAAAACGTTAGTGCTCCCAGTGGACCTTACGTGCACCAAAATGGGATTTAACAATGCTTTTTTTTTTTTTTGCTTTCTTAATCAAATAGCTTGATTTGCTGTTATAATAGTGCACTTAGAGAACATTCATAGTGCTGATCAATAACCAAACACAGTATTGCATTTTTCATTACAAGAAAGCTTTCTCAACTGATCTTGAGAAAAAAATTAACCCTCCCAATAACTTTGTCAGGTTCACAGCAAACGACAGCAGAATACCTTGGGGTGCCCTGTGGCAGGGCCAGGGTTTGGATGATCCTGACAGGTCCCTCTCAGCTCAGCATATTCTGTGATTTCATGGCTAGTTCTCATCATGTGGCCATAGTCATATTTAGCACCAGGACAGGGCTCCATGAGTGGCAGCTTTCTCTGGCAGAAAGAGCCAGTCAATATTTACATTCCTCATGAACATACAAAAGAGCATCAGGGTACTTGAGAAATTAGCCCTTGATTGCCACTTGGAAGGCATCATCAGAAAGTCAAATCACTTCAGCACCTCCAACAACAGAACTGCTTTCATTCTTGAGACTCGAGATCTCTCACAGATGTGTCAAGGTCTTTGCCTGGGAGCAGGACATGTCTGAAGGGCACAATGGGTGCTGAAAGAGCCTGACCTGAGGGATTTATTATTCAAAATGTGAAAAGATAAAAAAAGAATATGGTCAACTCCTGCTTTCTTTCTTGCTGAAGCAGCAGACAGAAATCTGATAGTCCTGAGCCAGCTACAGGGAATACTGGTTGGGTTCTTCAGTGCAAGACAGAGGGGGTTCTACTGTAATACTAAAGGGCTGCTGAAGTTGGGGGACACAGATGCAGTGGGTTCAAATCAGCGTTCAAGTTCCCAAAATGTCACCACATAGAACAGCCCTAAATCTTGGCTTAGAAGTCACAAAACATCCAGTGCCTTTCCAAGTGAGATCTCAGCTCCTCTCATTTCCTGCATACAATAGCATTATTCAGTCACTGAAGTTTCCACTTAGCTTGCATTTATGCCAAGTACTTTTAATTGCAAAGGAAAAGGATGTTAAGCTCTCCCATTTCTTTCTTTCTAATTCATAAGGGACACATCAGTGGTTGGTAAAAGTTATAGGTTAAGGATTGTTCTCCCATTTATTAAGGGACTCACATCCTCCTCCTGCTGCCAGGCAAACAGAGGTTACCTCCATTGCAAGGGTAGGAAAAGTTACCTTGTCCTTGTAAAATACAAAAAAAGTCAAATCATTGTAAACTAATTACCAAACAGGCTTCAAGAAAGTCTGGACAGCACCTAAACCTGCAAGGTTTACAACTGATCTGAGTCACCTTGGCCACCACAGGTCTCACTGGAGCATGGATAGTGAGTTTTCACCCAACACACTCACAGAAATCCAGACAGCATCCAGCTCAAAGAACTCATCACAACATGGAGAGCAGCAGCTTTGACTGAAGCAAAATGCTGCATAGCAAGGAGTGAAACAACTGGAAAAACAGATGCTTAATTTCTACTTATTTTTGGCAGTCTTGTTCCTATGATATCTGTTAAATGAGTAAAAAAAGCTGCTGAACGCTGCTTAGTAAGGAATTCATGAACCACAGCCTCATCTATGGACTATCAGGGTGGCAGTACAGCCCTACTGAAACTTATTTTCCCTTTGATCAATCCCTGCAAGGGTCTTAAGTAATGCTTTCATATGGGTTTTGTTCCTATTATGCAAGATCTGATGAACTACATTGTCTGAGACAAAGGAATTAAATGAATTGAAGTGGTGTTTTGGGCTTGGGAGTGCTTTTAGTGTCTTCACCCCACCTCTTCAGCCTTGGGACAAGAGAGTTATTAGCTAATTACCATGCAAATGAACTAAAATGTAAATTAAGTGCTACATTCTAACATATCTTAGTAGTCCCAGGAGCAAGAATTTAGTTAATTTTAATGAACAGTAATTCTATCGAAAAATATAGTTTATTAACAAGCACATACAATAATTTGCACCACTAACTTTAAATAAACCATCTAGCAAGCTCACCTTCACACTAAGTGACATTTGGTTAATACAGAGCAAGAAAGCAATGCACATGTGCTTTCCACAGACACAGAATGAACTCAGTTGCAAACTGAGTTCAAGTTATAATCCAAAAAAGGGCACATAAAAGCAAAAGCAATGAAGACTTCACATGAACATTGCCATTTCTTTCCACCAGACCTTCGGTCTCTTACAAAATAGGTCTGTAATACAAAAAGGTAATAAAAGCTCTGGATTCAATTTATTCAGCCTCTTCCATCACAAGTTAACTATAACATTTTGCAACAACATGAGTAGTATTAAGAGGGAGGTAAGAGGCAAAGATAGTTACATCTTGGAATTATGGAAGTGCAGCTGCAGACAGAGCAGCAGCCACGGATTCTGGTGGTGTCCCAGTTTTTGCACGAAATACAAGGATGGCAACACACATTCTTCCCTCTCATCAACTAAAACTTGCCCCATCGTCCACTGACATCAGGGCAAAAGTTCTTCTGTTATCAGTGGTACTCTGGTGGGGCCAAAGTGGCCTTCAAAAGCCAGTTGTCCTCTCTAGTGACAGGTTTGTCACTCTCCAGTCTTCAGCTGGGCTGTGATGTCAGTAGAACCTGACACGCCGCTCCCACATGGGTGACAGAACAGTCCTGTGCTCCCTTCAATGCCAGAAAAAGGGATTCAGCAGAATTCAATCTGCAGGAATTGAAGCCAACTTGGCAATAAACAGCACTGCTCTGCTCAGAGCAACATCTCAACCTCACCACAACCAAGAAAATAGAAGGTTTGTAATGAACCGTGGTAAGAGCCCAGGAGAAGCATCAAAACAGAAAATTACACATTTCTTTATATTAGACCTTGCTCTTTGCACAGGAAAGGGCATTTCTGATCCTCTGAGGGATGATGAGGAAGGTCCCAGGAACAGTGCTCTGAATGTAACATTGTCCACGGCAAAACCACTCAAAAGGATTTTTAAACAAAGCCAGAGATTTCTCAGTTTCTTGCATGGCAAAACAAAAATCTACCTCTCTATAGGGTTCAAATTTTATTAACATGGTGCCTATTATCACAACTTAAACAAAAATTATGCATGTGATCCCGAATTATGATTGGAGTTAATCTTTACTTAGAAAATTTTTATAGCAGTATCAATGGGTTAAAGACTTATTTTATCTCATTCTTCTCCTGCACCTTTCTCTTTGTAATGCCTTGAGGAAAAAAACCCAAAAACTTTTCCTGCTTCCACCCTAAGCAAAGAATTAAGATCTACTATTACGATAAAAAACCTTTTTAAATGGTCATTTTTTTTCAACATCTGGCACCCAATGTTTTGTAGTACACAGAAAAAATTACCTAGGTGGGAACTAACCTGACAAACCAGAGGAAGAAATCAAAAATTACCCAAAAACCAACTAAAGAGAAGTCCAAGCATTGTGGCACCTTGAAAAACCAGTGATGCACAGTTCAATCAGCAACAAACTCCCTCTCCCCTCTGCAATTTGCATAGCTGGCTCTCATGCTTGCTGGTTATGAAATGCTCTTAGAGCAGAACAACTTTAGAAAAATTTGGACAAGTGAGAATGGAGTTATTTTAATCTAGAAGAATATCACCCAAAGATACAGATGAATACAAACACTGTTCATACAAAAACCCTCCAAAACATCAAACATGAATTTAAGCTGCATTCTCTGTCTATATATTGGCTTTCCCCTTCTTTGTTTTATAAAAATAGGCTATGACATTTCAGCTTCAATTGCATGTTTAAGTCATTTATTTATTGAACATTCCATTCTTGAAATATCATCTATTAAAGTGTTAGCTAAGATTCATCCTGCTTATAGAACAGGCTAAATTTCTTCTCAACTGCACTTGGAAACAATAATAAAGAGACTGATACAGACTCAATAAGAAATAAACAGATTATGGGAAGAAGAAAGAAAATAATAAATAATTATAATACTAAAATCAAGCTTCACTCTTCTTGACTCCTAATAAAACAAATGCTAATGTCATTTAGGTGATCACAACCAGATTTAAGTCCAAAATAGTATTTACAGACTGAATTCAGATATAAACTGAATCTGACTTCAAAAAACTGTGATTTCAAGTCTACAACCTGCTATAAAAAGAGGACAAAAACTTCCAAGAAAACATCTCCTTCAAAGACAGAGGAAGCCACAGTAAAAATTAATACTGAAAATTTCTGATCAGAGTATCGTATAAAAATTAACATTTGTAACACTACCTTAGCTTTTATCATCTGTTTTTAAAAAAGTGGATTCTGTCCTACACTTGCACATTTCTGATACAGATACAATTGTACATGGGCAATTTACATGTCAGCTCTGAGGTACTGAAGGAAAAGGATAAAGCTGAAGGTGGATTTTGCTGCCTCAGCAGTGAACCCTGTGGGGTGGCTGGGCCTGCTGGGATTCCAACATTGAAACAAACCTGGGAAATGACACAGACAGAAATCCAAAAGCACCAAGGCTGCTTAGACATGGCTCTGTTCCCCTACTGCAAAGCAGATTTAATAAATGGGATTTGTTTTAGAAAGTTTCACAATTCTTAAGCAGTAGATGATACTTGCATTCCTGAACGATTAAGTTCTACATTTCTTAATGCTAATTCAACTCTCTAAAACCAACCCAATAAAACCAGGAAAGATTTTTACAAGTAACATGCACAACCTAAAAATTCCACCCTCAAAACTGCCTTTTTGGTACTCTTTTAAGCTCTTAAGATACTCTATTTATTGAAGAGATGCCAGGAAGCCTGCAGAGGGAACAAATGCTTCTTTGGCAACAGGAAAACATTTTAATGCCTCCTGCCTTCAAAGTACGCACACCTCACCACAACATATGCTAATACACTACCAAATAAGTCTCTTTATCTTGCCATTTTTATAACAAACTGTTTCATTCATATCTATTTCAGCTTGTAACTACCTACTGCACAGAGCAGCACACTGTGCTAAATCAACAAGTGGTTTATACCTAAGAAATAGAAAGTTAAAAAAAAAAGAACAAATTATATTTTAAAAATATTATATATTCAAAAACAAATCAAGAGGCGCTAATGGTCTATAAACTGTTCCAGTATAAAATCAAAATGTTTAGTCACATAGGCATGTTGGGCCTTTTTTCCATCCTTTGTTCTTTATTTAAAATGAACAAGATGTAACAAAAGAAGATTCCCACAAATATAATAGTGAGTGGCAATTTGCACCAAATCTGCCATTACTGTATAAAAACAAATGTCCCAGCCCTTCTGTGCAGGTATCCATGTGTGCAAATATACCTGTGCATGGAGATACACACCTGCTCCTGGATTTCCAGCCTTCTCCAAGGCACACAATCCACTGACACACAGGGACAAATCAGCCAAATGCTGAATCTAGAAAAAGATCAAGACCGGCTCTTTGCGGATCTATAGCCTGCAACTGTAAAAATATAATAAATATGAAGATTTACTGTCATATTACTAGTTGGATTTTTTCCAAGGGAAATTGATACTTAAAGTTGTCTTCTTCCTGAAGAATTCCATGGAACAAAAGGAGAATTCTATTTCTAAAAATAAAGCAATGAAAATAAAGACAACACACCCTCAAAACATGCTGGAGCAAGAGCCCTCAGTGTAGGCATCAGTACCAGCCTTCACTGAAACAGGATCTTCAGTCTCCAGACATATCCTAGTTACTCCCATTAAATAACTGTGGTATTTAATGATACTAGAAAGAAAGATCTGCTTTTAGCATGTGGATTTAAATACCACAGAGAACTGTCAGAGACTTGGTATACAACTGGGATAACTGCTGCAGTAAACATTAAGATGAGAGGGAGAAAGTAAGGCTGAAAGTAAGGGATCCATCAAAGGTTTCTGCAGGCTTACAGCAATACACCTGATTGCAGCTGTACAGGGGAAGAGGACAGGGATGAATAAGTGAAAATTTGTTTGCCATAACCAAACTTTTTTTTTCCTGTTAGAGGAATGCAATGCCTCAAATGAAGCAATGGGTCAACCTGAAATCAGGCACATTTGAAAAATACTGGAAATCCTGAAGTCAGAGCTTGTGAATGTGTTTGGTTTGTGTGCTGCCTTGGAGGAGAGAGAAATTAATACTTTTAAAAGCTCAGTATTTACACTTCTGCAAAGTTCCTGCAGTTCATCCAGATTTGATAGGGCAGGATTTAAGTGCCTCAGAGTGTTCCTGACTGGGCACTTCTGCTGCTTTGGCACACACACACACACGGTATTCCAGTACCAAGGGGACACGGCATCGAATGCAGCTTTACACTGGCAGCACTCCTGAGGAGGATGAAATGTTTATCAACTCAGTAGGTCAAAAGTCTGCAGACACTGGGTGGAGCAGCAGTATGCCACAAAACTAACAGTTGTCCTCCTAGGAGAAAAAAAAAAAAAAGAAAGGGGAGGGGGGGAACAGTTGTCAGTAAAGATTAAAGCTCCTGGCTCCAATCCACACAGACAATGTGCTGGTTTGTAAAATACGGGATTAGCCCATCTCCACAGCCCAGAAAAAGCACAGGTTCATTTGCTGTCTCTGAGTGCCTGACACCAAGGCAGGGAAACACTGCAGGGGTTCTCAAAACCTTTCTGGTTTCTTATGCACTGGATTTAGAGCAGCAGTGTGTGGTTTTTCTCTCTGAGCAGGGCGTGCCTGAGTGTCACAGCCAGCAGGTTTAGCAGCTGACAGGAAAATAGCTGGGCAGCCTCAGCCCTGCTTGTGTGTTTCTTAAATTACTGCTTGTAGGCATGAAATGACTGAAGGCCAGTGTCCTCCCTGGTTAGCACAGTGAACAAGCAGATCTTCAGAAAGGATGAGTGACAGGCAGTGCTGTCACACCGTGCCACGCAGTGCAGCAGGGATGGCACTGTGCAAGTGTGATCTGAGCCTCAGTGACCCTGCTCCTGCTCCAGCCTGGCAGGGACTGAGATATCTGCCTTAAAAATGTTCAGATCTGCTTTTCACTAACCCAGAAATCACACTTTACCCAGTGCTCATGGCATCTGTGCTTTTTCAGATACAGAAATCCAGTCCAACACGTAACTCTCCCTCCCTCTAAGAGGATACAGAATGTGATACGGAAATCCAGGCAGGAGTTACTGGCATGGATGTGGCATGTGCTAATCAGTGCTGTTCAAACACCCAGGATCCCTACCCTGTGTGTTTTCATGGCCACTTTAAGCTCTTTAGAACAGAAACCCTGGCCTTCACATCTTTCTAAACCAGCTATCACACCTCCACAATTCCACATAATCTTACCATGTCAAGTGCACAAGCTACAGAGATAAGGATGACAGGCTGCCCTGTTTAGATCTCATTTTCTGTGGATTTGCATCAAATGTCAGCTACTTAAGACTGGATTCATTAAAGGCATTTTGCAGAACACAGTACATTCTTGTCTAAGGGAAGGAATGATAACTGTTTGTGAAACAAGTGAAAACCATGTAGAAATACCTATTTTTAATTATTATATTTTAGAATGTTAATATAGTGTTCTTCCAAAACAGCTCTAGAGTATGTTTTTGTGGAGTCTTAACTTTAATAACTCCTAAAGCTGTCTACTGATAATGTCTATCATCTTTTAACTGTAAGTTCTACAATGAGCAACACTTAGCAATTAATTACGAAGTAGTCCAAACTCTCACATTATTGAATTATTTAGGGTAATAGATGGATTTAGTGACTAGCCAGTAGTTTTCCATCATTTCCTTAGAAAATTATACTGTTGAATGTTTGAAAGAGACTCTTTAGAGCACGATTATAACATCTTATGACTAAGAATATTATGACTGTAATATGGAAGTAAATTATTTCACTCAACATGAAATCCACTGAATTTCGACATATGACTGAAGTGTAACAGAGTGGCAAATTGAAGTGTGCAATCTCTGCAATCAGATCTTTCTAAGAAAGATGGTTTTTCCAAAATAGCTTTTATGCAGCCCTCTGCCTGCTGCCCAGATTGGGCATACCTAAGTTGCTTCATTTCATAAAGCTGAATTGCTTACAAATCAGATGCTTCTCATGTTACAAACTCCCAGCAAAACAGGCTGTGATACAGCTGTGTAAAACAGGTATCATCAACCTGAACCACCCATTAGTCTCTTCTCTTTTATTAAAGATCTTCCTATTGGAAAGCAGTTTCTTGTTTTTATGGAAGATAACTATCAAAGCAATGGATTTCCACAGGCCAGGAACTAAGTGCTGTTCCTGCATTACCAACAAGTAATCTCAAAAACATTCCTTTTTAGAGCACTTTTCTTTTCTCCCTACCACCTTTAGGTATATGCTTTGTAATTAATGGCTTGACTTCAATTCTCTAACAAGAATCTAACATCACCTTTGCTTGTTTAACTCCAAGCTTTAAACCTCCCTTATTACTTTTTAAACAGTACAAGCTGAAATTTCTCAGATGATGCATTTCCATTGTAGAAAGTGGATTCATTGATATTATGGCTCATGGAAGGCTGCAGTATCCACTCAGACAAAAAAGGATTAGGGAATCACTGCAAAGCAATGAGGGCTCAGCTTAAAGGTATTTTATATCTTTATCTACATGAAGGCAACATACCCTGAATCATATCCCCATTTTGAGTCCCTTCTATGACTGTACTGTCCGGTAGGTCAGCAAGCTGTGTGGGCTTGTGTACTTAACTTGTGAATCCTCCAGACACTTGCACAACTGCTACAACCATAAAACTAAAGTATTATTAAAAACATGTATTGCTACAAAATGTATGTTCCTATGCAGAATGCTTCCACAGCACATCTCAAGTTAATTAGTGTGGAAATTAAAACAAGAGTATTTTACTGCAGAACATTTTAATTAAGCTCCAGATTTAGAGCTTTTTTCCATCTTGATCCTGCAGCACTTTTTGTTTGGTGGTAGCAATCTGAAGTCAGGGTTGAGACCATCAGGGCAATTACTGGTGTTAGGTACCACTTCCTTCCCAGGGCCCAGAGGTGCCAGGAATGTGCTGCACTACCACAAACAGCTCAATCTCATCCTGTCCAAACCTTTTCCTGTCTTACACCAGGCTGAGACAAGCATATCTGAAGACCCTTTTAACAGTCTAACAGCAATATTTTGGTTGACTCATGAATAAAATATTTGTCAATGTATACATGCAATCACAGGCTAGGGACTTTGAATCTGAAATGCTAAGTTTAGAAAAAAATATCCTTAAGAATATGCTTTGTTCCATAAGGTGTTTTTCTTCCTAAATGAAACCCCAGTGTAATTTCCTGTATAATTACCCTTGATGCAATCCTGCCATTGGAGTTTCCCTCAAGGGAAAGAGCTTTGGGTAGACAATGGTAAACATAGGCTGGCTGCAGCGGTGGCAGTGTCCCAAGGGACAGTGCAGCAATTCCAAGAGGCTTTTGGGTAGTGAGATTGGAGTCAGAAAGTTTAAATCTAGAGAAGAAAAGAAACAAAAAATATTTATAATAAAATTATTGCATGATAAAGGCAAACACAAGCATGATCCATGAACAATTCAGAAAACAGCTGCCTCACATTCTTAAGGTTTTGTCAAAACAACAGTGAGGTAATACAAATTACCACAATTAAAGTGAGGCACAAAGTGCTTTCCATGTCTAAATTCAAAAAGCTGAAGTTAAATGTACAAGTTTAGCATCTGTGGGCATAAACTTAACTGGGCTAAAATATCCAGGTGAAAATATTATAGCTGGAGCAAATATTAGAAAGGATTAAAAGATCATGAAGGATTTTTAGACAGAGAGATGATCTAGACAGATGTTTAACTAATAACAATACAACATTATGAAAAGGACATCAGTAGTATTTTTTTTAAATATTTCAGCAACCAATCCAGCAGGATAGCTAAGCTCACTACAAAGCCCAAACTCCACCATCAGCAAAAAGGGATTTGCAATATTTGGCATTACTTGAAATTCAATCCAGCACAGCATAATTCTCACAGGTCCTACCAAAGAGACCACTCTAAAAAGATCGATACATTCCTCATCTGTTAAGTGTTCCCCCACAGCCTACAAGATGCCATCATTTTTACCAAAAGGGACTCCAGGGTCATTTCCTGGGAAAGAGCTACCACTTTCCCAGGCCTGGCCCATGCCACACGGTGTTTTATAAATTAAGTCCCACATGCTAATCTCCATCTAGAAACTGAGAGACAGCCAAGACAGGTGAGTGAGTTTAGGTGCTGAGTAATCAAGAGCAGATGCAGTACCTGATAAATCAGTTTTACAGGATCACACTGGTTTCAGCTTTCCAACACTGCAAGGTTGAACCCCAGACACAATGTACCACAAGAGCCCCAAGGAGGGGACGAGCAGGACACTTGTGTCAGAAAGAAAAGGTCACACTCCGCAGCCAAGCAAAGATTGAGGAAAAGTAGTCCAGTCACTTCTGTCACTTTCCCAGCAGCTGCCAAGTATTTAACAGCACTCTTGAAACTGCAAATTTAGGCAGTGACAGATGAAATCTGCTACTTTAATCATATGTGCCACCTGCTTCCCTAGCACAGCATTATCCTACACCTGTCTGACACAGGCACTGCTCCTGCTCACTGAAACTGGGGTGTTGCAGTGGTAATGCCCACAGTCTTTAATAAAGTCACTCAGGATAGGACATATCTATGGGTGTGTATGTATATGGATACATAAATCCATCTTTTACAGGTTCTGCATCTTGGCTGAAAATAGGTCTAATCCTCACAGCTTTGTATAAAAGCATTTACAAACCAGTCCTTAAACTGATTTTGCAGTATCACCTTCCCATTCGCAAACCAAACTTCACTGGCATCTTCAGGAACTACATCCACACAGCTGGATTCCAGAAATGATTGTGCAAGTCACAAGTGGGTGAGAAAAGGCAGACCCCCTTGTACACTTTTCCTGGCAAAGCAGTGAGGATTTACTCCAGTGGCCAAGGTACAAAGAGACCCTTTCCACAACCCCTCTAATCGTCCCACTGGAACTCTCCACTCTTCCGCTTTCTCCTTTGACCTTTAAAGCTGAGAATTCCCAAGATAGCATCAACAATGGGGAGTCACAACACACCCAGATCTGAGAGGATCTGCAGGTTATCATCAGATATTGCTAACTCATGTGACTGCATGATGCAGAACCAGATGAGCCAAGGGCCACTTTAGAGCAGAGAGCCTGAACTGGGGCAGAACTAAAGCAGCTCAGCTGTCACGCTGTGCTGAAATGGCCGAGGGCTGCTCGCATTTCTTCTGCCTTATGTATAACAAGTCTGCCAGTTTAGGAGTGTGCTGCCTGGCAAGGAGCTGCATTGTTGGCTGATGCATCTCATCTTGCCTCAGGAACTGTATTTCTCATCTCCTATTTCCATTAAAGAGTTTCTCCTGCAAAAGAAAAAAGTGTCCTTCTTCACACAGGCTTCAAGTAGGAAGCCATTTATAAGCACCACTTGACCTCAGAAACAGTCTTTGGAACTCTGGTTTTTGATATTGGACATTTTTGTTCTAATGCACCATTTCAAACATAATTTGATTAAATAAATCTTTTAAAATATAAATCCTTGCCCAAGCCTTTGAAGAACTGTTAGAAATGTTCCTATCACTGCCAGAAAACGCTTTCACTCTTTCTGTAATCTGAAGAAAGCAGAAATTTCATACCTTTTAAAAACCTGTAGTAGGTGTTATAGAGGGTCCTCATGGCCAGTTCTTGCAAAGGCAGCACATGATCTGTTTCTGTCCCTATAGATTTCACCTCTGCTGGCAGGAACACAGTTAACTGGCCTGATGAAAAAGAGAGCAGTTTCACCTCTGAAACTTGAATTGGAGAACCACAACTAGAAGGACACAAGATATTTAGAAAGTGGTTAGAAAAAAAAATAATTGAAGTAACTTTATAGGGAAACCTAGATGATCAACCCAAAGTAAGCCTGATACTGTTCTCCAGTGCAGCACCCCTCAAGGATTCCTTGCAGAGAGCAGTGCACAGTGGGTTTGACCTTTAAAGGTCCCTTCCCAAACTATTCTATGATTCTATGTTTCTACAGATTCCCACCTTCTGTGATGTGCTAGACATGGGACATTTGGAGGAATTAGTCATCAAATAACATCAAGAAATGAAAATACAACCCCAAGGGGGTGAACCACGTATGCTACGTGCCCGTTACTCTGCCCACGTGACAATCTCTTTTAGCCTCTTGTAAGTAAATAATTTACTGAGGGGAGCAGTTTCCTACCCAACAGTTTGTTTCCCATGTCTTGGATCAAGCAGCTGAAAACAATCATGGTTTTTTCAACCATAACACGTGAAGTAAACTCCAGCGCCCAAAAAAATGTATTTTAAGTGCCACTGGGTGATTCTGTACTACACCTTTTCCCATCCACAGAGTTCCCTTGGAGGGCATGGGGTGGGTAGATGAAGGAAAAATAAAAACAACAGCCATGCTGTAGTGGGAAGATCTCCTAATAAGTCTATTAGCCTTGCCCTTCCCAAATCATATATGGAAAGGGAAGGTTATTTGGATCCAAAGAGAGAAACTTAGCTCGTAGTAAAAATAATAACTCTTTACGTGATCCCTGTTGCAAGCGATCATACCAGAGAGACACGCATAGGAAAATTCTACTAAGAGGTTGGGGAAGTCAACAGGGGAATTGGAATTGTTTATGACAACTGAAATTTGAAGCCAAGAGCAACTTGTTAGGGCCAGTCCTAACAAATGGAACAGAAACACAAATTTGTCAGCCTTCCCAGATATTAGACCTAAAACGGAGGTAAACCACTCTCAACCTTATCAGATGTGAAAGAAGTCCCATAGTACTCCTCTGACAACAAAGAATCTCATCTCCTCTGATTAAAGGAGAAACAGCCCAGAGAAACAACCAAAAAAGAGCAGCATCAAAAAGCAAGCAAGTCAATAAGCCTCTTGCTAAATATTTAATACTCTCCCACAACCCATTAGTGAGGTTAAAATATAAGTGGGAATTCAGAGATCCAGTATTCCAACAATCCATTCCCAATGAGTTAGTTATCACAATAAATAAATCCATAATGTTGGATTTTCAAGCTGAATAACCCCTTACCAACCTCACTAAGGAACAAACCCAAGAACTCATTACAGCCTCTGCAATTCAGAGCTGGGACATTTGGTCTACTTTATGTAAATAAAGACCAAATAAATGTGGCATATTAATGCCACACACAAAATCCATGGAGGTTAAAAATTGGAATGGAGGATGGTCTAAACAGCTGGGGAAAAATAGGAGCAGCAGAAGAAGCCTGGTGGATAAATAAGTGAGGGGAAAAAAAAAGCTGAGACCACCTATTGGCTGCCTTCAGCAAGATTGACAGATCCCTAACTGGGGACTATGAAATCCAATCCGCAAAAAATAAGATCAAAATTTATTTTGAGTGCTGAGATCATCACCTCTCATATAAAAGACTTTTTTCAGTCAGTCTGACTGCAGGATGCCCAGACAGAGATTCAATACTTACACAAGGCAATTTATATTCTATTTTCAGAAATCAAGCTTTATGTCAGTAACAGCAGCTTGTCAGATTTTATTCTCCAGTGGAGGGCCAGACAGAGCACTAAAGCCTGGATCTTCAACTCTTGCCTGACCCATGAAAACCTTAGCCTGGTTACTAATGCTCTCTTGGAAAGAACACAGAAATTCTTCACATGACCATTATTACACAATTTTAAAGTCTCTCAGCACATAATCAAATAAAATCTTTGGTTTCTTAACAACATATATGCGCTCTTCCCATACTGAAATTTTTTTCTTAAAAATAATCTGTAATGTTTCAAGACAGTTTCACAACAAAGACAAGGATCTGTTTGGTTCACAAATACAAACATATTTCTTACTAGAAATGATCTCTTTTTACTATTCATTATTAAGGAAAAAAACCACTTTTCATTCCACAGAGGCATTATAAGAATCAATTTCACTGCAACAATTGCAATTCCTTTAGTCTCTTCTATACTAGATTTTTAAGACTAGATTCTACAATTCTGTACTAGATTTATAATATCAGAGGTAGTAGCAGGTGGTCTCACCAGCACTGTACATGTAAGAACGGCAAAAAGAACTGGTAGGATCTTCACAAAGGTAAGTGCAAAGATAAAATTATTTTCACCGAGTATAAAATGAAAACTTAAAAAAAAAGACATGGTTGTTGTATAAAACCACCTGAAACAGGCAGGACAGTTGGACCATCTCCTGCATTATCATTACTGCTTTTGGTCACAATCAATACAATTCTGTTAAATTTAAGGTCAATTTAATGTCTGTCTAACAATTTACAATCAGTTCTGAAAGAAAAAAGGCTAGAATTTATCTTTCCTGAAAAACAAAATTAGTAAAAGCTTGCGAGTCACACAGTTCAGCAGAACTGTAATCCAACTGCAAGTATTTAAATATCACCAACCAGCTGACACGGGAATATTAGAAAAACCTTAAAATGCCAAGACTCAGCATCTCCCATATTGCAGCAGAGTGCAGGCTGTAGAGAGGGAATTTATATTTAATGCGAGATCTGCTGAGAGTGAGCATACCAGAAATTTATAATTAGATGGTAATGGGGACAATCCTCTTCTGATCAGTTTTACACCAGTAAGGCTCCATTCATCAGGGGTGCTGATCCTAATTTATGCCAGTGTCAGGGCAGAAAGAATTAAGCCAGTGTCCTACACAGACCACTTTTTTCTTGCATTCTAACCACAAACATGAGACAGCCCAGGATATTTTTAAAATCCACATGTAAAAATAAACCTGTCAATCCATAACTCCTAAAAAAAGTCACTTTAGTCAGTAGGTACCAAGACCTACAAGAAGCTGATACTGGGATGTAAAATGAGTGAAGGAGCTGCACATGACTTTTCAAGATAGGACCAACAACTTACAGAAATATGAGCACTTAGAAACAAAGAGATGCTGCAATATATAAAAAAATCATTTTGTTCATTCTTTAGTTCTGGAAACTCTGTGAAGCCTACACTTTTGGCCAACTTTTAAAGTCAGCTCTAGGCCTTACATTATTATTACAAATTCTTTCAGAGTAACTTCACTGTTATGCCTTAATACTAAAAAAGTCAAAAGTCAGCAATTAACACAGAAGATTTATTACAAAAATAAAACAGAGCTGGGAGCTGCAGTAATCCCCTCCAAGTAACCAATCACAGACACACAAAAAAACCCCCTAGTTGTATCATAGAGGAGAAGTTTTACAAGGACAGGTACACAAGACATCTGAATTAATTCATACCTACCCACTGCAACCAATGACTTTATTATACAGATAAGATGGGAGGCCTTTCAGGTGAATATTGTTATCCACATAAACATACTGGAGCTCTCGAGAACGACCTAAATCTGGGTTTAGAAAACAAGAAAAGTCAAGAGCAGAAAGGATGACATAGTGACAATTATAAGCAAAGCAATTATTTTTAATTATAAATAAGCTAATCAGACTCAATGTAAGCAAACATAAATTAGTACCCCTCAGTTGTAAAATTTCAGCCAATGGTTTTATTATGGATGAGCTGAAAAGCTGTTTAGAAGCAAGCATTTCAAATTACTAAAACAAAACAAAGCCCCCTTTCAGAAGCCCTGAAAATCCCATTATAAATAATTAAATTTTAACATTGACAAACTCTGAAGTCAGTTTGAAGAAGTAAAGGGACAATTGATTTCAAATCCTCAGTGCATACTTCAAGTTCGTAAGGTCAAACCTGCTTTCATTAACTGGCCTCATGTCAGTGAAATCACAGCTTCTCTATCTTTGGGAAAGGGGGCAAGACAGACACAGGAATGTGCTCTGTCCCCCTCCTTCTCTTCTCCAAGAGGGATCCTTGCTGGGATTCATTAGCCTTAACCAAATACAAGTGCAGTCATTCAGAAACGAGTCTGTGTGATGCAGTGAATTACAGAGCCCAAGAAAACACAAAGCATTAAACTGCAGAATGTTAGACATCAAAAGTTGTGGCTGCCATAAATGATCAATACTTCTGGAGGTGTGCTGATTGCATTACTGCTCTTAAAATATTCATGGCTGGTAGTCAAAAGAAGCAAGTACAGCATGATTAAGTAATGCTTTCGTGGACTAGAAATCTATTAAGATACCTCTAGATAGAAGCATATCAGTATGGATCTATTTTATTTTGCTTAGAAAATTAAAAGGGAAAACTTAGGTTTCTTAGAAGAATTCTCAGAAATAAGAATTTTGCTAATTAGCAAGGTCTAGTCAGTGGTAAAACTGTCTGCTATTAAAAGAAGTGAAAAACTAATGAGAGACATTTCAAAAGACACCAAACTGAACTAAACAGAAAGGTCTGAAAGAGTTTTGGGCTAGTAAGAAATCTGATGTGTAGGATCAGCTGGGCAGCCCAACTCATCTGTCACTCCATGCCCTTTGAGACACTGGGGCAGGAAAAGGTTTCTGTGTTTAGTGCAAAGCACAAAGCAGGAGAACAGAGCCTGAAAGCCTCTGCCTGGGATGGGAGAGCTGTGATCCAGACAAACTGCATCATGAAAAACACAAATAATCTCTGTGCCTCCCAACTGGTTAAACTTTCATGAGTACCTTAGAGAGACTAAGATAAACAAGCATTTGGCTGCATCAGCCACAGCAAGATAATACTAATATTGACTAATTCTGACTTCCCATCTTTATCAGTTACCTTGGCTGGCAGAAATATAAGGGTAACTGGAGAAATGGGCACAGGGGACACAGCTTCTGTCCCCTTTGTAATCATGACCAAGACCAGAATAAAAATTAAAACAATCTCCATGATATTTCTATTCAGAAATTCTATTTGGAATACTGATCTCATTCCCTACTACAACAATAGGTAATACAAATCCTTCTTTATTAATAGTTTTATTGTACACAAGAGCTCTAAATACCATTTAGTGCAGATATTTTGAGTGATCCCTCCCCAAACGTGTGTCCATCTTAAAATATACTGAATGTCTTCAGCTGTCACCCACTTGAATGGCAACTGTGAGCACCAGAAACCTTAAAAGTTCATGCTGAGGAGTGGCACAATATCAAATCTTTGCTATAAAGAACAAGTAACGATACCAACAGAAAACAAAGAGATTCCTTTTCTAAAATAAAAGTATTAACAGAGAAAAAATTAGTTTGGGGGTTTTTTCCCTTTAACACAGGCCCTTGCTTTTCAACAGTCTGTGGAGGTTTCAGGGACCATAATCTGGGCTTTGTTCAAAGCAGAGTCACTGGCCATCAAGGGACACATTCAACCATCACGTGCTGCTTTGACCCTGTCCCAGAGACATTCCAGCTCCCAGAACTATCTGCTGCATCCATCAAGTGTCCTGCCTCAGGACGGGAGCACAAATCCCTCTGCTGACTGATGGGCACTGCTGGAGATGCTGCTGAGCATCACCTCAACAAGATGATTTATTTGGGCTCAGTATTGCAGGGCTGAAAATAGTTCAGTAAAGTTCTGGGATATTTTTAGATGAAACAAAACCCCATTGTTATCCTACAATGAATAAAAATACTGCAACACAGAGGCAATGTAACACCATAAAATATTGTAAGGCTGGTGAGGAATCAGCCAATACAATTTAAAGCAGGTAGCAGGTGGCTGGGACATGTCATGTTCAGAGAATGTTCCCTTGTGTTGCAGAAGCCAGTTAGACTAAAACCAGCAGAAAACGATGGGTTGCTGGGGTAGCTTGAATGTGCTACTGTTTAACTTATTAATTTAGAGAATGACAGAAAATTTTTAAAAGAGGCTCATCTTGCTGGTTTCTACACAGATGTATGCAAATGGGCTGAAAATCAGGCAAGTCAAAAAAAGCCCTAAAGCTGTTCTTTTCATATGCACTGAGAGGGGGGAGTGAGGCTGCATCTCATCTCTTCCCTCTGTCTTTATCTTATGCTATGTTTAGATTCTAAGTTCTGAGTTGACTGCATTTCCTAGGTAATTAAAGCAAATTTTTGGATGTTAGACAAAATATCTCAGTAGGAAAAATTCAATTCCCAAAGCCAAATAGCCTGTAACTATAAATGTTCCTTTGATAGAGTTTCTTTGCATTAAATAACCAAGCATCTTCTAGACTCCAAAAGATTTTTTCCCAATTTCAAACATTATCCATAAAGTTTAAATTTTAATAAATCATCACTTTGAAAGGCTCTTTGTATCACATCCACATTAATTTTTATGTCTTATATCAGCCAACAAATATTGTTAAAAGTTCTCTAAAAATCTTGCTTCTGAAGAACTCTGTGCAATAAGGAAGCTGCCCATCTCTGAAAAGGCTAAAGCTACAAAGAAGGTTTTCATGTGGCTTTTGCAAGCACTGTACTGTGTCTAAAACATTTCCACTTTCCTCCTTCCAGCCTCCCAGATCAAAGACCTCTCTCCCAGAAATGACCAAATGCCATGAGTCCTGAACAAACCCCAATTCTATTTTTTTTTCTTTTTCTCCCTCTTTTTTTTTTCCCTTTTTTTTTTTAACCTCAGGGCCCTGGCATATGCATTCCACATGGCTGAAGATGGAACAAAAGCTCTTGTGTGACTGCACTGATGCTCTTTTAACCATACTGTGAGGGCAAGGACACAAAAGCAGCATATACTGAGGTAGAATAAGACCTTTGTTTACTGTGCACTGACAATTACTAGACCCATTTTCTAAAGAAAAAGTGCACATAAACCCTCAAATAAAATGATATAATACTGAATATTTGCTGTCATAACATCCCCTGTACTGCCAGTACACTTGAGAATTTATGGCCTATTTTAATTATATTTATACTTTATTACACAAATGATTTTTATTTTTGCAGTGTCATCAGATTCACATTTCTGCTTGCAGTGGAATTTGTTTTCAGGCACTGGAGCATTCACTAATGCTAAAAATTTAAAGTTAATTTTCTGTCAAAAGATAATTTATGTTGTAAGTAGATTGATATACAATGATCAGCAGACTTCTAAGACCATTTACTAAGGGAGCATGAAGTTACCATGACAATAATACAACCGTTCATGATGCAGCTTCCAGTTCAACTTATACATATAATTTTTGGGGTTGTTCTTAAAAATTAGTTTATTAGGAAGGCCCAAAGGCTGAGATCTATGGTGTCTCATTTCTTTCAGTATACACTGAAATACTCACAGCTGAAAAATGATTTTTAAAAAACACTGGCATATCCAAGATTTAGGTGTATTCTGCAGAACAAATTACTAATTCACTATTGTTTACCCATCTGCTTGTTTATGGACCAGTTCTGAAAGTCAGGGAGTGGGATCAGGTATTTTTACTGATTTTAAAACTGATTAACAGTGTTACACTGTTTTTCCCAAGGCACACGTGCCTGCAAACTTAAAAGAATGTACAGGGCAAAGGACCTCCTGATCCCTGTCCAGCAGAGCTGTGCTGCTGCTGGAATAAACCCTGCACCCATCAATCCAGGAACAGCAAAATGCAGATTTCTACTACACTTAACAAGAGGCTCTGCTGGCAGCTACAAGGGACAAACTTGGACAAGGCAGAATGGATTCCTGGTTGACACAGTAGATGTCACCCACTATGTGAAACAGATGAAGAAAATAATGCTTTAAAAAGCATTAAGTAATTTGTTTCAAATTTCTTTCTTTTAACATGGACACAACTAATAAAAAAAGAAAAAACCTCAACCATTCTGTCAGGAGATGAATAAATTCTCTGCTTTTCAACACAGCTCCCTAACTGCAAAAAATTCTTTTGACAATATTTGCTTGACTATCGCTTGAAAGTATTTCTGCAGTATTTTTCACCATTATTCAGCAACCTTATTGGTCATTAACTGGTAAAGTGAAGTTGGATGTAAGAATACACACAAAAGCCCCACCAGTCAACACGTGCAGCAAGCAGAAGTAATGCTAAAATTATGCTTTAACTTCAGCAATACTCCAAGAAACATATTTTCCCAAGCAACAGAAGATAGATTTAATCTTTTTGCTTTTCAATGCACTCTCTCTTCTACTTTATTTCATCACATCTTGACCACTCTGAAACCTTCTGATTCTTCAGAGGAAGGATTAAACATTTACATTTATACTGTGCTGCTTTTCCTCTGAACTCTAGGATTTATGATTCAGTTTCATATCCACAGATAGCAAATTATCTCCAAATGTTCACCAGTGAGTCACTATTAAGAACTACTGAACAAGGTCAATTGACAGTCTTTGATGTTTCCCGTTATTTTAAAAGTTCCTTTTGAATGTTTTGAATTTGAGTCTAAAAATAAAGAAAAAAGAAGGTGTGTCATTATATTAGAGATTTATTTCCTCCTTTTGAACTTAAAACTCTTTGGCAGATCTATGGCTCATCCAGGTCATAGCTCGCTCACAGGTAAGCTACTAGTGCAAAAGTAGCAAAAACTTTTATCCTTTAAAATTTCACATCTCATCTTACTGAATTTTTGCAAAACTAAAATTGTTTAACTTCCTCTCTCATCGGAGTTAAAAATATTTGCCAAAATAAGGGAAGGCAGTTTGCTTGTTTTAGTACTGTGGAATCTGTATGATGCATCCTGAAACTTGTTTTCTCATTTATGTAATGACATATGCTGGGACATAACTGCAACACTTTGTCTGTAGACATTATTTGCACTTACTTTCCAGTAATATAAACTTAAGGTGCTAAAAAATTCAGAAAGATCAGTAAGTTCTTTAAAAACTGAACTACTAGTACTGAAAAGATTAAGTTAAACCCATACAATATAATTAATTTAGAAATTATGATCTCATTTTTAGCCATCTCAATTTCCAGCTTCTTTCCAATGTGATTATCATAACTTAATCTGCACCTAATTAACACCAAACTCCGTATTCTAGAAAAACTATTAATGGTTATTCAGATGGCAGGGCAGCTCTGCATGTGTGCCTGCATCTCAGCTGAGATTACCCTGTGGCAGGGCTGAAAAGTGACAAGTTCAGAGAAGAGGATTTGCTTTTCCCAAAGGGAACACACAGTGACTGCCCCCAACAAACCCCCACACACTGACTGCACCTCCTACTCCTGACCTGCTTCCACTCTTCCAAACTTTCAAAGGGTTGAGCAAAAGGCACATCAATTCCTCCCTGGGCTACTACTGTGGAAATTTTGATGGATGCTTGTACACAGCACAAACTAAACCTGCACTGGATTATGTGGTACTGACACTCCTAATGCTGAAAAGTAATTTATATGGACTCCACAATAAGTTTTAAACCCTAGTTGGAGAATCTTAGTTAAATCATCAGATCCAGCAAACAGAAACAGATCATTACCCAAAGTGGTGGAACTCAGATTACACAGTACTATATTTAAGCACATCATTTAAACTTTTTCCCCTCGGTTAGCTAAAAATAAAGTAAATTTGATAGCTGCTTTATTGCTTTAAAAAAACCCATGAAACCTTAACCTGCATTTTTTTTATTAACATATTTTCCAACAATATGATCCCCGTGACAGCTCCATAAACAGAGTCTGGGGGGACCACCAACTCACTTGTTGCTTTGTTTTTGATTTCTGGGGGCGGGCAGTTTGTGTTGCTGTGTCTGCCCCCCCCCAGGTGGGACTCACCCAGGGGCAGGAATGCCAGGCGGTTGCCAGCCATGGAGAGCTCGTTGAGGCTGGGCAGCTGGCACAGGTGGCGGGGCACAGACCACAGGTGGTTCCTGTCTGCAGTCAGGTACTGCAGGGAAAGGCACATGTGCAGCCTCTCGGGTAACGTCATCAGGCGGTTCGTGGAGATGTCCAGAGTCTGCAGCTCCCGCAGGTCTCCGACCTCTGCACAACAGGCAAGGAGAATTGTAACTACTTTCACAAAAACCAGCCCAAAAAAACCTCCTCACGTAAATTAAAATCAAAGTTCATTAGAATTCACAGGATGACTAGGTTGGAAGAGACCTTCAAGGTCATTGAGTCCAACCCAGCCCTAACACCTCAGCTAAACCCTGGCACCCAGTGCCACATCCAGGCTTAGTTAAAACACACCCAGGGATGGTGACTCCCCCACCTCCCTGGGCAGCCATTCCAGAACTTTATCACTCTTTCCGTGAAAAACTTTTTCCTAATGTCCAACCTGTATTTCCCTTGGCACAGCTTGAGGCTGTGTCCTCTGGTTCTGTCAGTGCTGCCTGGAGACAGAGCCCAGCCCCAGCTGAGCACAGGCACCTTTCAGGGAGTTTTAGACTGATAATGTCACCCCCGAGCCTCCTTTTCTCCAGGCTGAACAACCACAGCTCCCTCAGTCATTCCTCACAGGGCTTGCTTTTCTGTAGATACTGTTCTATTAATCCATGTTGAGAACTGATACTGGTAATCTCCATCATCTTTGTGTATCAAAAAGATTTGGAATATGAAGACAATGGAGATTAACAATATCAGTTAGGAACCTTTATCAGTATGGTCAAGTATGAGATCTTTCACAGAGCATTCCTGAATTGTGACAATTACTACTGTCAAAATATCAAGCATTTTCCTAGTCCTAAATCAGAATGAGGAACAAAAACCCAAACCAAAACGCAAACAAAAACATATTACAAAGCTTGCTGATATCGAGGGTGTTTAGCACAACCCCAAACTCAGGAAAATTCAAATCAATTTTTTTTTTTGTTTTTAAATATTGAGGATGCAATGAGTGATTGCTTAAGATTCTCTTGCAACAAGAGTTACAAACACATGCATAGCACTTCTTGCTTAGTGACAGTCTTTCACCCAGCATGCTTGGGAAAAACAGCTCTGTCTTCATGGTACAGTTCAGAAGGGCTAGTTTAAATTAGAAAAGAAATTTCTTAATAACCTCCAAGTGATATTGTTATGTTATACTGTAGGAAGATATTTCACTAATTTCTAATCTACTGTTGCAATAATTACAGTGTCTAGAAGTTTTATTTTTTTTATTTCAAGAATTTAAAAGTAGATTTTGTGTTTCAAATAGTACTGTATAATTTTTAAGGTAGGTAACGAAATTCTTAAAAGTGTGTAAAACATGATCACACAAGCAGCCTCACTTGTGCAACAGTGTTTTTCCTTGTGTCTGGCCTGTGACACAGGATGCAGGACTGACTGACAAATACATTCAAAATATGTAAAGCAGCTCTGTAGGTTACCTCATTGTTTATTTAGTTATTCTTTTACTCTAAAAACTGGATAATTCTATATATTATTTCCCTCAAACAGGAGGAAACCATAACATTTCCCCCAAACACAGGGAATAGTTTTGCTTTGTTTTAAAAATACTTCACAGCAATGAAACCAACTCAAGAAGTGCTGGGTGCCCCTTAAAACTTGCTGCAGTTCTCAGCATCTTGCAGACCCAAATGTACTTTGCTGTCAGCTGAATGAAACCAGCTCTTGCATCTGAGAGCTGCTAAAACAAGATTCACTAGAATCTTCTACAATGAAAACACCAGACAATCTAACAATCCACAATCTGTACAATTTACAGCTCTATCACCCAGATTTTTTACAAAGATATAAATAGGGTAACACTGTTAAAGTTAAACAGAACCTGTTGTGCCTTTAAGCTCTCTGCAGCAGGAGCTAGAAAATTCTCTGTTCCCTGAGCTCTGAGGTTGCACCTTGTATATACTACACACAAAGAAGGAAACAAAACACTGGGTTAACCCAAGCTGTCTTCTACACAATGGGGAAAAGAAGTAGACCTTGGGAGAAACTGCTATAAATGTTACTTTCAAGATGGGAAACACAAAAAGCAAAGAAAGGGAAGTTGTAATTCAGTATTAGAGATTTTCACACAAGTAATCATTAAACAAAATGCATGTGCACGTTTAGAGGGAGTTTCTGCCCACTGCAAACAATCCCAGCATCAACTACAATAAAGACTCAACAACGCAGTTTATGCATCCTTTTAGAAATATTACTGACAGAAGCAGCTGCTATACACAGATGATCACATTCTTCAAACCTCTTAGCTTTGATGTCAACAGGAATAAGCTTTACTTGAAAAGGTGTTTTTTTTTTTTTACTACAGGATTGAAAATAAATGACAAAAGCAAAATAATCACTACTAAACAGCACAAGACTACTGTGCAAAAAGAACTGCAGCAGATCTCATTTCGAAAGAGTTTTATATTCATCACAAAGCCATATGCTTGAAAACAGTGACAGGAAAAGAGCCACCTACATGCAGCCAAACCACTGACCACATGCAGTCAATAATAGGCCCAGCTATTTTCATGCACTAACCTTTTTCTCTGCCACTAAAAACAGTTCTCTAGTTCAGTTTAGGTCCAAAATCCCATAAATGTTACGGTTGGCAAAGCTGGCAGAGTTTCAAAGGCATTGCTAGAATGATATGTTTCAAATCTAAGAGGAAATAAAAGTATTCTCACTTTATCCTTCATCCAAAAAACACATACCCAAAACTTCATCCTCTCTACCTTAATCTCCCAATGCATACCAGATGTAAACATCCACTTTCAACATCCAGTGCCACATGTTGCACAAACACCCACCGACCCACAATGAAGTTTAAGACTAAGCCAAACAACAAAGTGCCATCATATTAAGGATATAACCCTCATATTAAAGATATAACCCCCACACTCCCCACCATAGTGCTCAAAGCTCAGTTTGAAGAACATGCTCAGACACTTACTAATGACACTAAATTGGTTTTCATCTCATTAAAGCAAAGGAAAACAATTAAGAGGAATAACACAAATATAAACAGTCCATTAATAAGTTTTTCAAGCTTTTAGTAACTAAATAGTATTATCCTTGCTTTTAAAGTCTTGCAGCATAAATACTGCAGGAAGCCTTGGCTAACAAACACGGTGAAAGACTTGCAAATCTCTCTCTTGCTGTCAGCTCATCAAGCACTAGGCTATACCAGAGGTGAACTTTGGAAATTTACAGCAGATCCAGAAAAGAAAATGGCTATTCCCAAACAAAAAGAGCTGACAAAGGGACTTTCAGAGATTCTCCCAGGGTAAGAAAGAGACAAGCATTATACATCACCATTAGACCACATTGAGGAGTTCCAATTACATTTAAATGAAATTCATAAAAGTGTAATTTAAAATTTATATTAGCTCTAGGGTTAACACTATCAAAATCAACTCTGCAGAGCACCGAGCCCCATTCTGATACCAGAAGCCAGAAAAAAACCCAAACTCCTCGGCAGCTCTGCTACCCCCCAGCTCAGGAGGACACAGATTTATGGAGACAGACAGAGCCCAAACGTGATGTTCCTGTGCTGGTTTGTGGACTCGGGCGTTTCATCCGTGTCCATCTGCAGGGATTGCTGCCAGCACATGGAGCTGGGCGATCCCATCTGGTCCCAATGTGCTCGCAGTGCACACGAGGGGCTGACAGACTGGGAATCCAACACTCCCTGACCCCACGGAAATTCAGCGCAGGCTCCGCATCCAGCGCCCTCCTCCAGCCTCTCAGGGGCTGTGCAGTGCCAGATCCACACAGGCCCACTCAGGCTGTGTTCCAAAACTGGGGAATTTATTTTATCCTCTTCTCCCTTGATAATATGCAGATTCAGAAGGGGTCACTCAGCTCCAAAAAGCAGCTTTGTGTCTGTTATAACAGCTCTCCAAACTACTTGGAAAAATGGAAAAGTGAACTGTCCTCCTGTTTGTTGGGGTTTTCAACAAAAAGATACCAAATAGACCTGTCCCCCAACACAATGAAAAAAGAAACATCAGCATACCTTTAATATTTTTCTTAAAAAAAGTAAAACCGGGAAAGGATTCTGGGGAATGTCCAAAAATTATTGACCTTCTAACAAAATGGACTGTGTTTGTATAAACATAACTAGCATCAAGAAAAAAGGTCTATTTCTGATTCAGATGGTTTAAATGCCAGTTTTTAAAGTTAATTCCCATTGTTTTATGTGAAGGAAACAAAAAAAAAACCCCATCTGGAAATAAGTAGCCTATACAACATAGAGTAATTGCCAAAGGCAATTCAAACTTCCTTAATCTTTTCTGGGGGCACAGGCCTCACCAGCTGCATGACCCAAAAATAACCAACAGTTTTTCTTTACATTTCAAGAGTAATCCCACCTTTCCCTGATGGGCCATAAACCAAAATTTCATCCAAAGATATATGAAACACATACACAGTTGGATTTGAGTGTATGGGAGGGAAGGGTTTACTTTAAATCTGAGTCCTTATATCCCAGTAAAGTTAAAAATGGGGACAGGAAAGGGCTACAGACCTACCTGCATGAGAATGCACCTCAAAGCAGGATATTAAGGGAAAGTAGAGAACCTACACGGAATGGAAAAAGGGACTGATCAGCAAAGAGAGCTGGCACTTAGAGGTCAGGCTGCAGAGGTTAAATGCAAACTGCCAGGAGGCCAGGAAAATGGGAACTCACAGACAAACAAATGGTTTCTCAACAAGAAATTAAGAGCAAGAAATGAAGAACTGATGTCAATGAGGAGGAGAAATTAGGAGGACAAAGCAAATATTAAATTAGCTTTTTGCATCATTTTTTCCTGTAAGAATAATGCTGTGTATGAGGACAGAGACAGAATACCTCATGGGAACAAGGACAAAGCACTGCAAATTACCACATCCATTACTACAATGAAATGAGGCTGCTTAAAAAAAATTCTATTCTAGAATACTGAAGAAAAAAAAAGGGTTATATATCAAAATTGCAGATTTGGGCACGAGGATTCTCAATGACTAGGACATTTTCTGGGATAGCAGCCTAGGGCTGGAGAAGAAATGAAGAACCTGTGTTCAAAAAAGCCCTGTTAAAGTCAGCTCAGTGCTCCTCATCATCTCCTTAGAACAACTGTTCTAAGGGGAAAGAGCACCCAGTGACTGGAACCTAAATCAAAAGCAGAACAGAAATGCAGCCCAGATCTTCTCAAATGTAAACCATACTGGTTTATCTTTCTTTGATTAAATTTCTTGGTTAATGGTAACACATGAGGATCACACCTCACGGTAAATTACTGGGATGAAGAAAATATTACTAGTGGTGGTGTTCCTCAAGGGTCTATTTTGTTTAGACTTCCCATTTAGCACCTAGGTATAAAATAATATTAAGTTTCAGGTTGCTGTCAACCCAAGTATTTAAAGTAGAAGTAATGTGGTAGAGAACCAAATTGTCATACAGAAGGAAAAGCAAGAACTTCTAGACTTAAGGGATAGAAATGGAAAGAAAAAGAAGAGAAAATCATTATAAGAAGGTGCTGCAAGTCAGGGCTCTGCTTGACACAGTGAAGGAGGAGAGGGACTGGCTATACTTGTTCCCTCCTACAGGGCAATAGGGCAATTTCTATGTACAGCCAGCATTTTGTTAGGAGAAGGGAATTTGTTAATATTCCTTTGTATTGCAGGCAGCAATGATGTCTTGCTGTTCTCATACAAACCTCTAACACTCTGCCACCCAAGAGCTCTGACAGGAGGTGATGGATCCTCTCTGTTCCGAGGCTGCAGCTCAGGACTAACAAGTTTCTGCTGCTTACCATGGAGTGATGTTTTCCAGCTTGTGCTAGCAGAGGGACAATTTCTTATCAACAGTTACAAAACCCAGCACTGTGAGTCTGGCTGTGACTGTGAGCCCACCCTTCCCTCCTTATCCCAGGCTCTACAATGAATGGTGGTTCCTCCACAAAGGAACAGAAGGTGCTGAAAGGGGCTACCCTATTTCACCCTTGAAATAATGTTTGAATCAACTTCCATGAACCTGAGCACAAAATGCATTTCCTTACTAGACCTGTAGAACTTTACACCAGTGAGGAAAAGTGTTTGAAGTCTTCCATACTTAACAGAACTTACTACCTGTCCCACTAGGAAAAAAAAAAATCCAAGTCTATACATGCCACGAATTTGAAGTGGATACTATTATCAATTGAAAACTGTAACAGACACAAAGTGTAAGTTTAAATTGCTGAGAGTTTGATGGAGAAGATCTCCTTTAGATCTTCTCTGGGATGTCTCACGAGGACTTAAATAGACTTTATGGTGGTTAAAACAAATTAAATAGCCTATTATATATTGCATTACATTTACTGTCTTACCACACAGCTCACATTTCATAGCCTATAAAAATTAAATTTTCTAGCACAAATTGACACTTAAGGTAGACCTCTGCCATCTTCAAACAAGGAAGTTAAACCGTAACTGAAATTGGTATCATTAGATTTAAGGACAATGAAAGGGGCAAGCAAATTGAATCCCATTTACATTTTGACACTGCTGCATGCAGCTCTTTTTCTGTATTGTCAGTGAGAGAGCTTGGAAAGTGTTCTGTAAAGTCTAACAGACCTGAAAATGATTTTCCTAATATTTTTCCCATATAGCTAATATTTGCTTAGTTTTTTAAAGGAAGAAGGAAAAAAAGGAGGTACTGGAAGAGATCTTGTGATACTGCAGCAACTATTTTATGAATAACTCACTTTTAAATAAGGTGCTCAGTGAGTTCAAAGCCATAAAAATTCTATGGAAGAAGAAAGCCTCTATGCCAGCTGATCAAACTTCAATCTATTAATTTCAAAGCAATACTTATGGCTGCATTTCACACAAATATTCTGGCTGCAAAGAACAGGGGAAAAGATTTTTCTGGGGCAGAATAGTCTTTGTGAATGAATATAGTCATGTAACACCCCTCAAAGCTGTTCCCAATTCTTGGTTTCACCTACTTCAGCCATAAACTACATTGACTCTTCTCCAAAACACTTAAGAAGCAAACAAAGCCCAAAACCAAGTGAAAAATACATACTTCTACTGAACATACCAAAATAGAATCTTTTTTCCCTCAACCTTGCTAAATGTCACATGCAAACTTAGTACCAATCCTTATTTATTTTGTGCCATCATTCACAAGCAAAGGTGAGAAAAGTGGCTCCATAAAGTCCAACCTTGCTAAACAAGTAATTTTAGGTCAGCTAAAAATGGCTGAAAATAGACATCAGGTATGAGGGTCTCATTAAGTCAAATTCTTCTAAAGGTCAGTGGTTCCCCATCTTATACCACAATTAAACTTCAGTTAACAGAACTGGCAGCTGTCTGTGTGCCACGGGCCCAGCACTCTGTGCTTCCCTCAGCACACACACAGAGCACAGATCCACAGTGGTTATTAGCCTGTATTTCCTCTCAGTGCAGGTCTGGAATTACATTTTTGTCCACAATTTGATGTTTTCAATGAGAACAGTTAGGATAAACCAGATGATAAAAATACCAGAAATTATCATACACGAGAAAAGGGGAAAAGGTGGGAGGAAGAGCAAGAGGAACAGGGAAAGGAAAAAAATTGTTTATGCACAAAGGTAACTCAAGGCCACGAAACTATCAGGTTTGCTGTTTTCTTGGTTTGGGGTTTTTTGTTTGGTTGGTTGGTTTATTTTTTCAGAAGACAACCTATCCTTTCATTTTGCTCTAGTGTGCTTTGCTTATTTCACTGCCCCACAGCAAGGTACTGTTGCTACACAAACAAGTTAGAGATGTGAAATTAATTTCTTAATATTATTCTATGGTTTTATTAAATGATATCTCAAATTTTGAATAGAGCAGCCAAAATGAAGTACAAAGAGTCAAAATGGTACTTTATAAAATATATTGCATGAAAAATTCTGTTAGCACTCTACAGAAAAGGTCTCTCATTTATGGAGTTTTTCTGCTGTTGTCTTTCTATTGAGGAGCAGCTGTTTTCCTTTTTCTGGGTGGTATGAACATAAACAAAAGTGACATGAATAAAGCATGAGACCTGTTATGTTTCTCTTGTTTTGTTTATGTCTGACTATCTTTACTGCTGCACATAGTCCACTATTCAATGTGCACTAATATCAATACATGGAGGGGGGGGGGGAAGCCTCCCAGAAAAACTTTGTGCATAAAATACAGAGCTGATGGTTTGAACTCATGATGCCAGACAGCTGAAGATGGCTCCTTAAATACAACAAAGTATTGAAACAAATACAGACCCAGTACTGAAACCAAGGCAAACAAAAGGAGCATCCTAAGGAAAGGTTAAGGACAGCTCAGGAAGCCACAGAGACAAGGCTAGTCCTGGCTGTAAATTCTAGGACAGCTTTTTCCTTTCTTCTTCCAAGGAACAACTTGAGATCAACACAACAGAGTGGTCTCTCTGACAAACAGAGATGAGTGGCTTCTAACTCATTACAGCACTGGTGTCTAAATAATCCACACAAAGACCCATCTGTTGTGACTGTTGCTATCAACTGTTTCCAACCAACTCACAACAGACACATCTTTCTTCTTCTTGAGGTTAGTTAGGGTTTTATTTCTTCCTCTCCACTAAATGCATAACAAAAGCAATAGGTCCAGGTTCAATTTTCATCCTTCAGTGGAAAGTACTTTTGTATCAAGGCAAGTTATGGCTCACTCATTGTACTATTGGGAGACACCACAGAACACCCTTCCCTGAGGGTCAAATTTGGCCTATAACAAAAAGATGCAACTATAGATTTGTGTGGGATAAGGAAAAGAATCAAAGGGAGATCTTTAGCTTGGAGCCACGTTTACAGCAGTGGAAGCACTATATTTGTTTTTTTAATGAATGCCACTGGATGGGACTGTCTTAAGTCCTACGAAAAAAAGAGTTCTTCCAAGCCACTGGCAGTTACTACAAATTGCAACAGTAATTACTGGGGAGGGACTGGCTAAACCTTACAGGAAATATTCCCACTATAATAGACATGAAAGCTATAGATCCAGATACCATTTTCTAGCAGCACCACCAGGAGATTCTCTTGCTCCTCCTCACTGTCCCAGCTGTCTCTGCTGAACTCAGCAGCCTGGAGAATTTACCAGCAGAGAAGGGGAGGCAGGAGCTGCTATAGTGACATGGTTACTACATGAAAAATGCTATGGACTAACTACTAACAGTTTTAAACTAAGATTATCAGTAAAAAAAGAAGACATCTGGCTTCAAGCAACACTAGCATTGTCCTGATTTTATAAATGCTGAAAGCAACTGCAAGCCTTGTCTTAATCAGTGATAGTTTCTGGTGTTTAGTGTTTCAAATCAGCACAAAGTAGACAAGTAAGGCTTGCAATTACACTCCAAACCGCCACTCAAGTAATTCTGAATTGCATTCCTTTACCTACACAAATAAATAGTCTAAGTTCATAAAGCTCTCAAATGTTAAATAATTACCAGCTAGAGTACACTTGCACTTGCTTGGCATCAAAGCCCTCCATCTAGAATGACAATTTAATGCAGATTTGGACAATGCTAAGGTAAACACAGGTCTTTATTTTAAATACTACTGCAATAACATTAAGCTAACTGAAATACAGGTATCAAACTCTGTGTGTGTGACATGAACCATAGGAAGGTTAATCTCACATCATACCTCGAGTTCTACACATTCTCTTTACAGGCTTTTTCCATTTAGATTTAGTGTCAGTAAATGATGCATTTTATTTTGCCTCAATTAATTTAATAGAGCAGCTGAGTAAAAACAAGGATGTCAATAAGAATTAGTAATTTAACTCTTTCACAGTGGCATGCAGAAAACTAAATTGTACTTGGTCAATAAGGTCAAAATGGATATCGATATATTATAAAATTCTTCTATTGTACAGCATTAACAGTCAGTGTTTGTTCCCTTTCAAAGACTGAATGACTTTGTTCTCCAAGCTTCCCTGAGCACTCAATCCCTACTAGTAAATTGCATTTGCTCAAATGCACAAGTAAAATCAACAACCTGTTAATAGTGCTAATCACTGTACATACTTAGGGAAAGCTTAGGGAAACAAAGGGAAAAAACCAAGGAAACCAAAGAGACAAGAAAGTACAAAATAGATAACTTTTTTAGAGTTTAAGGGAGAAGGAAGCAAGTTAACTTTTAACACCCAACCCCAGAAACTTCTTTTTAATAAAAAATAAGCAATAAGCTTCAAGAGCTATTTTTTTCCTGTCACAAATGTTAATTTAGTGCAACCAAAAAAAAAAGAAATCTCACAAATTTCAAATTAGTAACAGGGACATGAAAAATTGCTAGCAAATTAGTTTAGTTAGAATTAGCAGATAAATTTATTTTAAAACAATGTCAGTAAAGGCAGCAGCCATAGACATAACGCCCCTGAAAAGCTGGTTTTGCTTGTATGGATTACTTGAACTTGTCTTAGGACCCTCCCAAAGTAAGTCACTGCAGCAAACCAAAGTTAGAGCTCCTTGGCAGTCCAGCACACTGAAATCACTAACGCCTTTCCGAGGTAAACCTGGAAACTGCAAAGCAGTTACCACCATTTCTTTTTCACACATTTACAAGCTGATGAAAAATTTCAGAGAAAAAACATCTGCAGTTTAGTATCTGTTCAAAGCTGAGCTTCTTTGAAAGCCTGACTAAACACCACTAAACAGATTGTTGGTATTAAAGAAGTTCTCGTACTACAGAAAGCTCAACACCATCTGTATGGGAAACATCTTTCTCAAAATATGTCTCCACCTCTGAAGTTTGGTCTCAGCCTTATCAATACACATCTGTCTTCACCCGTGTGAACAGCTATTGGCAAACGTTTATGAGAGACACCCTTAAAACTCCCTTGAAGCTCAGTTTTACTTTTGGGTAACAGCTCTAACCCAAAGACTTTTACCAGTATTTTAAAGAGCATCTGTTTTGAAGTTGCAGAAGCGAGAGGTTCATATATCTCACATGTGTTTGAGCCAGGCAATCAGTAAAAGCTTATCTTTACAATCAGATAATCAGCAGAAGAATTCAGTGATGACAGATGAGTTACAAACCAACTTTTTCTTCAATTCCTTTACTCAGGAAGCAGGTCTGAGATTAGGCACTATACGATTATTCGAGTTTAGGTTAATTTCTCAGAGTATGTCCTCAGTAACAAGTGGTCTCTGTAAGAACAGTCCGAGAAAAGACTCACTACAAGTCGCATCCTGCTCCGGTCCCGATGGAGACAGGCTGCATCGCACAACTCGCATCGCGACAGCCCCGGGGGTGCTGCTCAGAACCTGACTGCTGCCAGCCCCAACACGGAAAAACCCCGGGATCAAATTCCAAAGAACAGCCTTTGCTGTGCTCTCAGTAGAGGATTCAGCATGTTGAGGGAAGAAGTTTCAAAAGGAGGGGAATGACACCCTAAAAGAAGTTACAGTAACTTACGTGAATTTTCTTTTGATGTAGATTTTTTTCGTATGTAAGAATAAAGATCCTAAAGGTTCCTTTTTGGGTTAGGCTGGGCTTTTTCTAAAGCACAAAAGCAAACTAAACTCCCCATAATATCTTTAACATACTTTATCATAATAAACACAACAGTGTTTGAATTTTCACCAGTCCTGATGACAGTTGCACAGCAAACAGCCAGACAAGCAATGAGCCATCACACTGTCTCATTTACCAAGACTATCAGAGATGCCACCAAGAATTTTGGGGATGGGGGGGGGGATTTGCCAGAGCTATGAACAGAGTAATGATTTATTTAGCTTTATAGCCTACTCTGATAACCCATAAAATTCAAACAACTAGTAATGTTATGTTTTATAGTCTTTATGGATTTCTAGATACATTTATGTAACCAACACCTTCAAACACTCCAAGCAAGAATACACAGAATTACATCCCTGCAAAATGAAATTCCTGGTAGTCTGTTTTCCTACACCTTAGATTCAACTCCACAGGAATAAGACTGACCAAAAGCAACCAAAGATCCTCTACTTCTTCCTCTCATTTGCTGTGCAGACAATAAATTTACATAAAACAAACACCACAAGTGGAATAATGACTGAATTGAAACACAACTGCAGCCACTTCCAGACTGATTTTTTTCTGTGGTATATATCTGTGTCACGAGTCCTCCCCATAAATTTCAAACCCAGGTTTTCAAACAATCAAAATGTAAAACAGAAATAATTCTATTTGACCTTCATTATTTAGGTCTGTGTGCCATGTCTAATCAGTTCTCACGAGCACATTCCACTTCTTAAAAACAGACTGTAAAAATACATTTTTCAAACTAAATGGAACACAACGCATTGTTTTGATGCTACAGCCTGAAGCCCTTTATCTGAGTTTTATCAAAGTATATTCTATCACTGATCAAAGCAGCAATGACAACTTAATGTTCTCTAAAGTTATATATTGCTGTATAAACTTCCCACTTTTGTCTCAAGGCCCCTGGCTCTGCATGACATTGGGGGGACGTTCAAAGGTCAGGAGGCTTTCTTTCCAAAGCCCTTGGTTCCTAAGTGGCAGCTCTATCCATGGCAGGAGTGGGGAGAGGAATTCCATCAGGACTCTGTTCCCATATACCCTGAAAACTTCAGGATGTCATTTCTACTGCCAGATGTTTGAATGACAGCTTGGTTTATTACTGTATCAACTATCTGTCTGTCTAGCAGCATTTCCACATCACCCTATTACTCATTTTATTGTCATCTCAAGACTGTTTCTCATTCTAGTATTAAAATCAATATTTAATCTTAAATTCCTTTCAATTTATTGCTTTGCATATGCCATGTAACTAGCTTTTAAAAGCAAAGTCTGGAAGTTACTTGGACATGCAAGTCTCTCCCTTTCAAAAAAAATCTGTATTTTAACAATCCACTGAGAAATCTCAAATTGAGTTTACTAGAAAAATGTTATGCAATTTTATGTTTAATGAACTGTGTTGAAATGAGTTCTACTTAAGACTCCTTATTTAATAAAAGGGCATAAGAACATGCAACATAACTACCACATTTCTACAGTCATATTAAGACCTCCAACATCTTCACAGAGTTTTTTAAGCTTCAGATGAATGGTTGTCAGGATTACCTAAAGCACACTCAACATCTTCAAAATTCCTGCCTACCCCCTCAAACAAGAGGAAAACCCCTGGAGAAACGAGGCTTACAGTCACTTGAGAAATCAAGGACTGCCAGCAGAAGAACGAGCCAGGATTTGAGAGGCAGCACCAAATCTCTGAACAATAGAGAATCCAGTTAAATCTGCTCCCATCCTCTCAGGAATGCGAGAATCATCCAAGTACCCCCATTAGAAGCAGCTCCAACTCCTTTATCTCCTATCTGAGAGCCCTCGAGGGGAACAGCTACGGGGAAAGCCCATGGCCCAGAGCTCAGCAACAAACGTGTCCCTGCAAGGATTCTGATCTTCAGGAGCACTGCTAAGCCAGAAGCTCATCAGGCCTGGGAGCACCACCGGCAATAATTAGTTTGGTTCTTCCTGCTCCATCCTGGTTTCACCTACACCTCACCAGGTTTCTTAGGAGCTCCTCTTCAAAGGAGGGAAGGAGGGGGGGGTGTGTGTGTGGAGGGGGAAATTCTGCGAGTTTGGTGCATGGAAACCTTTCACTAGGCTCTCACATGCTACAGAAGGGAACAAATGGCAGCATTGGCCCATTCTCAGAATTCAGTTTCAAAATGAAAAACATGGAGATCTGGGATTTGGAATTGAGAATAAAATCAGAATTGAAAAGAAAAAAATTGGGCAACAGCAAGTCACAGGCAGCCTCACACTGACACAGTGTTACTCTTTTACAATCAGGTTGGTTCAACAATCTATTAATAAAGTAATTAGTGATCAGAACTCAGGTGGTGTCATTCTGAGATGTCTCTGTCCAGATAGGTGATGCCACCATAACTGCCACTACAATCTGGCAGCCAGGAAGAATTGCCACATAAAAAAGGAACATTTACAGGTCAGTCTCTGCCCAGATCATACAAAGGAATTCAAACAAAACAAGGATGTCTGAGACGCTGATGCACAGCACCCAGCTCCCAGACACTCCTGATCTATTAATGAACTCAGTAATTACATCAGCATACTGCTCATGTTTAAATACAGTCAAAACTCAATCAGGCACAGATTTTTTTTCAAGTTAAAGCATCACCAAAGCTAGAGGCCAAAAAAAAAAAGTGTGATTGAGCCAAAATCATTATAATCTTGCTAAAATGTGCAAGAAAGAAGAAAAAAATCAAAATCAATAAAGTTATGTCACAATTTTGAGTGACCTTTAAATATTATAAAACTAATATTAGAAAACTCAAAACACTTGGTCATTACCTTGTGCTACGATAGGATTTTAGGCTTCCAGTTATTGACACGAAGCCTCAATGCCAAGCTTCAGTTTCAATTTGTGCCTGATCTTTTTTTCTGATATGAAATGACCACAGAAGTTAAAATCTATTTTATAAAATTGCAGGTACTTGAAAACATAATGCACTGATATCACAATTTCTTTTTTTAACTAAGCCCATGCTCATTAAAAGAGCCTAATTTCTAAATATTTTTTCCAGTGATTGCTCTAAATTAGAATAGCAAATTTTAAGATGGAATTTTCTAGTCCAATAAGCTTGGTACACAAAGCAATATTTGAATCTGTAATTTAAATGTTACAATGAGAGATGCTGATGGCTTCCTCCAACTGGTTCCCATTAGTTTTCACATTACTGAATTACAACACATACATACTCAGCACATGCATTTCTGAGGACCTGCTGTGCCTCCCCAGAAGGAGGAATACCAGGAATACCGCAGGCCATTGTTGAAAGAGATACTTCTGTTGGATTTTTTGTTTCTTAACGTCATTTCTGCTACAGTTATGGGAAATATTTCAGTTCCAGTGCACCCAATAGAAGCCCATCTGGAAGAAGGGTTGGAATAAAAGCCTATATTGGAACAACATTTTTAACCATAAAATATAGGTCTGGAATTTTTCTGACTATGTTTATACTATTTTTGTTACCAGCATCCAGTGACATTATGAACCTTCCATGGTACACTGAAAAATGCTGTATGATAGTAACAAAGAGGCTTTTAAAAGCCCCTCAACAGGGGGGAAGTGGAAAACAAAATAACACTAAGAAGGGGCTAGTGGACAAAGAGAGAACAGTGAGCAGCTCTATGCACAGACGACTCATTCTGACATTCTATACAGGTGAGGGTATGCAGGAAAAACTTCAGTTAAGGAAAATTTCCAGGAATTTAGTGGAATTCTTTTATTCTCTGTCTTCACTTCCCTCCCCATAAATTTCAAGCACTCAGAAGCACTAGTAGTCCTGAGATTTTAACCTAAACCAAATGTTTGAGCAAGGCAGACTGTTATAAAATCTCAAGCAACCAACATGCTTTAATTAAATAGGTACCACTGTGTTTGGACGTGCACGGAGTTAATCCATAAGGAATACCAGCTGTACAATACACTGCCCTGTGCTTTGGTCACCTCTAGGCAGTCCCAAAGTCCAACCCCAATCATTTCCCATCCACGTTGCCATTTTGCTCCTGACTCCTCCCTGCTGTAATTTCATTTTTTTTTTCTTAAAAAAAATTCAGTCCTTACAGGCTGCCTGGATAGAGCTGTACAAAACATTTAAAATCTTTTCCTCCTAGAAATCTAGGGAATGACTTAGAGATACTATCAGGTATTTTTATTGTGCTTCTGGATTAATACAGCATAATTACTAAAGCCTTACTAATCCTGATGTGACAAACACAATACAGTAACAGGCAAGTGTGGGTAAGTTTTGCATTGATTTAGGTAAAAAAGTAATAATTAGTTGTTGTTGAACCTAAGAGGTAATGTAAAGCTTAGTATGCTGACCTTTGGTTTTGTACAGCAAACTGAAGCTGGAATTGAATTATTAAACAGAGCATATATTTTACAGCTCTGTGCAAAGAAAACCTTGTTTTTAATAATTAGGCATCAACTCCTTCACAGAAAACAACATATTATTATAATAATTAACATATTTTTATTTAGGAGGCCATGCTCCTTTAAATAGTCACATACTTCCAGAGTGCAAAGCTCATGTAACCTAATCTGTGTTTTCCTCAAATCCCCACAAGTCCATTTACTTAAAAACACCACGCTCCTGGATGGGTGCCTGGCGTACCAAACCTGCCCTGTGCATATTTTTATCCATGTTACTAAATTAGGAAAGCAGAGTGGACTAAGGTTATGCCAACTTGGAAAAAAGAACAGGGTCTGCATCAGTTTGTGCCTTTGCTTTTAAACTCACAAGCATTATAAAAAAAAATTGAACTTTATTAAGTATCAAAGCAATCTGCCCTAACCAGAGACAGTAATAAAAGCAGAAGGGAAATCTGGGGAGAGCAGGTAGGAAGCCAAATTTATTCTCCTGATTTTGAAGCCTCTAAATCAAAATGTGGAACACAAGTTCAAAAAAATGCGTTAGGGCCACATTTTCATGCCAGGATGTAGAGTAAGAATTGAATTACTGGCATGCTGTACCCATCAGTGGAAATCTACTGTGAAAAGAAGGGAGGGAAGAAGTCGTGTTTACGTGCCTTTACTTAAGATTTACTGAAATCCCTTATATTGAGCGCTATTCAGAATTCTAAGTTGGGTATTCAAGAAGTCTTTACCAGTTAAATACTGGTATGAATAGTAAATACAGATATTGTACTTTACAGCAACATTAAAAAAAGTGAGAGAAATGAATATGCAGTTCTCATATCTGGAAGTTTCTCCTGCCCCCAATTAGTAAAGCAAATTCCAAAGCAAAGCAGACTGCAATCATCACTCAACATTCCAAGGGTTACTGTATAAATAGACAAAGCAGCAATCAACAACTATCATTTGATTTATAATTTTAGTAACAACTGAACCCTCCTTGTCATTACACTGCAGTTACCTATGCAAGAGAAAATTATCTAGTATTTATCTATAAAAGTTATATATTTCAAAATTCATCTTCCTGAACTCTTCCAGCCTTCTGGAAGCACAAGTTGGTTCAGTTACAAAAACTCACTGATCTTACCGCTATTAATTTCCTATTAACTTAGAGGGTTATTCATTATGGAGAGATAATTATTAATTTCCTAATAATGGGTGGGAAGACTCACTCCTCCCTAACATTAAATATGATCAGCCTCAGAAAGGTGTGGTCTTGACAAATGGAATGGGAACACCCAAGTTCTATTTCTGGCTAACACTGACTCCTGCTGTGGCCTGGAGCAAATCACTTCTGTTAAAAACACTTTTTTTCCACTCTGTAAAATGAGGATAACACTCCCTTATCAGCTTCACAGGATCTTTCTCAAATGCTTTGAAGATAAAGTTTTATAAGCCTACAAATGTATTTTAATGAGTCTTAAACTGATTACATTTCTAAAACAATTTGCCTTAAAAAGGAAAAGGATTTGAACAGAACTGAAAGGAAGGGTCTCTGTGCTGTTAACCTCCCCTAACACTGCTGCAGTTTGCACTTTAAATACACCAAAGGCACACGAATTCATTTTCCTTCAGAGTCTGCCTAAAGGAAGCAAAATGGCAACAAGTGGATGCAAGCTGCAGGAGCCTCCAGAGCCCACAGAAGTGTGGATTTGCAATGGAAGCCACACTTCCCTTCTGCTGGGGCAGGAGCCTGCCCTGGACTCTGGCACCGACCTGCACCCCTTCAGCAACGGCTGCTCCCAACCTGGAGCTTCCTGTAACATTCCAACCAACAGCAACCCCACTTTTGACAACAAGTTTGCCATTATTTGGTCACATTTTTTTTTTTCTTGGTCAATGCACTCAGCCCTTGGTTTTTAAAGCTCCTGAACAACAAACACAAAAGGAACCATGGTCTAGCCCATGTAAAGACAACTACTGATTTTTTTCCCCCTCTTCTTAAAGGGAATTTTGCCAAAAGATGGGTTGGGATCATAAACCATACCCTCTTCTTTAATTACTTAGCTTTTGCTCTTGACTTGGCAAAACATTAAGCTTTTCATTTCAGTAAATCTATAATTAACTCCAGCATGTGCTGAGTAAACATAACTTCACTTTTAATTAAATCTTAGAACAAGATGCTACAAAACTTGCTGTTTCTAAAGAGAAGTACCTCTCAAGTAATGGGCCAAAAAAAAAAAAAATCTAATCCTTGTCAAATAAGAAACTTAAATCCAAATTTCAGTATAGCCCACCTCTTTTAAGTCATCTGTTCCCCAAACATGCATTCCAGCTATAACACCAAAATGTAAACCTGAAAAGCCACCACTGCACATCAAAAGATTCCAAGACTAAAGTCAAACCAAATCTAAATGGTAACAGCAAAACAGAAAACCTTGGCTTTGGGACTCCTCGAGAATAATTTTTATACTGCATCTCACTGGATTTATTTTTTTTTCAAATCACACAATAACTCTTACACAAAGAGAAATATTTCTCAAGAACGAAAGGAGCTGAAGTATCATATGCATTATAACCATCAGAAACAAAGGGCAACTTTCTAGTTAGTAATTTGTGAGAAGATTCAGAAAATTTCCTTCTGACAGTACATGCATATAGAACTAACTCTACAATTCTAAATTAAAATGAAATATCAATTCACTGAATAAAAGGAGAAATCTCTGAAAAAATAAAGTTCAGCTACTGTGAAAACACAATGTCATGTCTAAGTCAAGCTCATACATGAACTAATGTAATAATATGAAATAACCATCTTTTGTTTATGCTGACTTTTTCCAGTAACATCTTTGGTGTCACACATTTCCAAATGGCCCTCAAGAATTTAGATTACTTAAGTGCTACATTTAAATAGTAGAGAACTTCACAAAACCTACTTCATGTTCAAGAACTACATTTACCAGAGCCAAATAAATGAACCAAGAAACTGTTAAAGACAGCAGCTACAAGATTTACAATTTCCAGAACAAAAAAATGTTGTGCATTTAAATGAAAACAAGTCCTCAAGAGAACTTTAGAACATTTAATCTCGTTTTACTTATCTGCAACTCTTTAATCAGCTCATCTCTGAAAGGCAGAACCTCTCAGGGATTCTGATTACCCCAGAACATAGATACTGAAGACTGCATTAGGCAGAAGCTGGTCTGCTTATTAATCTTATCTAAAGTATATTCAAAATATGACATTAGGAGAATTTCACCAAGCATTTTCTTCCAGCTATTTGCTATTATATTTCAGTTTCAACGTGCTTATTCTGGACAAATTTTTCCCTTTAATTCTCATCAAGTTCAGCTGAGTCGCCTCTGAGCAGTTCTCCCAACAGCTGGAGGCTGATGGAAACCCCCTCAGCAGTGACAAATCAAACACAGAGCCTCGAGGCCAAAGCTCAGGATCTGATCCAAGGGTGGCAGTGATTTGGGAGTGTTTGCTGAGCACAAAGGAAGGACCATCAGTCACACCACCAGAGTGCCCCTGCACAGAAGGTACTTCCCCATCTCCATTTCCATGCTTCACCAAATGCCCATTTTCCATCATCAGTCCTGTATTGCCTGATTTCTTCAGGAAGCTGCAGCTTATGTCTCCACACTGACTGTGTGTATTTATATCATTCTCCCTACCTCCTCCCTTAAAATAATTTTTTAAGACTCACTGAACAATCAGGACCATACCTGAGAAAAGCAGAGTGGCTGTTCATTATCAAATTCTCCCATGTTTTATTAAAACAAGTACTTAGGAGATTAAAACCTTGCCCATCCCAGAGAAGATAAACCACAGCACATGCTCAACCTCTATCAGAGTCTGAAGAATCTCTACAATCAGACTAGAGACTTAAATCTAAATCTTAAATGCACACCACTTCAATTAGTTTAAATTTTGATTTCTGTAAGGCAAATCTTAAATACTAAAAATGAACATTAAGAGCACAATCGTGGAACAAAACCATTAAAAATGCATAATGAATCAACATATGCTATTAATTGCATTGTTTCTTCCAGCTCTTAATCACAATTAAGGAAGGCACAGCAAAGAATCCTTGTTAAGAATTAAAATGCAATAGAACAGTGGGGTTGTTCAGACACATAATAGCAAACATTTACCATCCAACTGTTCTGCAGCTGCAAGAAAGATATTTTTTAGCAACTGATTTAGGATATTACTGAGAGTATCTTCCTAAATATCCATGGAATTTTGAAAAAACTGTTGGTACTTTTAAACACCAGACACTGTGAATGGAGACCCAAGAGGAATGCCAGGGCAACCACTCTGAAGTAATTTCCATAAATGATTGTCATCTAAACCCAAAAGCTCTTTTTTAATGCAGATCTTTAAATTCTGCACAAGCTGCACAGGTAGAAGCTAAGTTATATCTTAAATGATTCCTTATTATAAATGAAGAGCCATTTAGAGCTGTCTTTCCCTAGCAGTGAAGTGTCTGCTGCACAGAAAGCACTGAACACACAGTAAAATGATGCACTGCAGTGAAATCACATCCCATCCTAGTTCACTGAACTTTGCCAGCTTTCCCAACAGAATGCTAGCTGACATTATAATGAAGATTCATGCTACCAGTATAATTAGGGATGAAACAATTCATCAAAATTTATTATTTCGCTCTCCTTTTTCAATTGTCGAACAGAAGTGTTATTTTGAAACTCTAAGATTTTTTTTTAATGAAGTCTTTGAAGTTTTCACAATTTTACAGAGAACATCTAAGAAAACATGCTTGGGAAGCCTTCTTTGGGAATTGTTCTGTTTAGGAAACAGTCAGTGCAATAGATTAATTCTCCAGTGGGCAAATTATGCAGTGTGAGTGAAAGGCTAATCCTGCTTGGGCTGGTAACACTTGTGTGACATCCAGTCCCACTGACAGGGACAGGATTAGCACCAGCAGCAGCAATGGCACAGGGGACACCACCACAAACACAAAGACCACACACCACTGCAGTCTCCAATGCACAAGCAGGCAACACCAGTAGTATTCCTAAGCATGCAAACTTTTCATGCACACAAACCTAAACACATTCAGGGACAATGCTCAGCACCCAAATCTCCTGCAAACTTCAGGAGAAATTTAATGCAGCAAGTCTCAGCTGATACCAGTTCCTAATCAAATGTGGTAGACTCCAAATCAACTCTTCAGTAATGTAAATTATCCTTTTGAAAGTCTTTTTTGGAACCTTTTTAAGTTAATGTGTGAAGTTTTGCAGAAAATGTGTCACTTTCTCTTTGAACGAGTCTTTCTTTCATGGTACAGCACCATAAGGTAAATTATCTTTGAGGAACATAAAGCACACTCAAGTCACTCCTTTCTTTTGAATGTAGGACATCTGAAAATTGATGGAAATTTTATTGGCCCTGGGTCATAATGTTTAACAGGTTTATGTAATTTCATTCCAGAGCATTTACATAGTCATATACATTTTTTTCTTTCTAATCATAACCATCCTTTGACTTTTTTTAAGCAGTCTAGAAAAGTGCAAGGAAAGGACACCAAGATTTCTGCACCCAAAACTTCAAGGAGCATTTGCAGTACATTTCTTGAGAATAAACAATGTGAACTTAAAACACATGAAGGTCACATTGAGAAATTAGTTAAAATAGAGCCAAGAGCCAATCCTGTTAGATTAAGTTAGACCAGTTTTTTTAAATCATAGCCTTAAATTTTTATCATCTCTGCAGATCAGAAAATGCAAATACACCAGAGAAAAACTAAAAACTAAAATTAAAAAAGTATTTGAAAATCACTATCATCTTATCTGAACAGATATAAGGGTGATGGAAGAATAATAATGTTATATCTGCTTATCAAAGTATTTAGAAGACAAAAAAAAAATATAATCCAAAATCTGCCTATGGCCAACTTTTTCTGATTTTGTGTCACATTTACTTTGAATAGATTTTGCTTTTTTATTATAAACTAGCAAGACAAACATTTGTTATCTACTGTCACAATGAGATAGAACTGCCATAGGCAAAGCTACTAGACATGTGTCTTTTTAGAAAATATGAGATTGGGGCTGTTGGGCGAAAAAAAAAAGGAAGGAAGGACCAGCATCCTTTCTATTGTGGAAAATTGGAAGAAACATCATTTAATCATAATGACAGTTGTCATTGGCATTTTGTGTCTTCTCAAAGAAGTTCAATATTTTCTTGATACGATGGCAAAGGCTGTTAAATAAATACATTTTTCCCACTTCGGCAGCGTTTTTCAGGACTCTGCAAGCACACAGAGCACAGCTTTTCACTAACTACAGAGCACACTGGGAGCAATACAAACTGCAATCCCTGCAAGTGCAGGGTGTAGCACTCGGTAAACCAAGAGCAGATCACTTGGCAAGTGAAGTTGCAGGGCTGTGTCAGGGCTGTGACCCCGCAGACACTGACTCACCTGCAGGTAAATATTTCAGCTGGTTGTTTGCCAAGCGAAGGTGCCGCAAGGACCTCAGGCGGCCGATCTCGGGACACACAATCTCCAGGGCATTGTCACTCAGGTCCAGAAACTGCAGCTTAACCAGGGAGCCAATGGCTTGTGAGAGAACAGATTAAAACATGAATGTGACCCGAGAGTAACATTAAAACCTTCACGGGACTGTGAGAGGACAAGCCACAGCACCAACAGCTGTGTCTGAGCACATGTCGAGGTGTTAGAGCCGGTCTCACAACTCAGTGACATCAATGGTGGAAATGCTGCTCTAGCTAACAAACAGCTCTGCTGGCAGTGAGACAGGGGTGGCAAATACAGTGAAGTACAGAATACTCCCATCTCCAGATTCCCCTCAGACAATTCTGCTCTGAAACCACTTTTACATTCTCTTCCTTTGACTCTATCCAATTTATATTCAGAAAGAGCATAAATTGAACACAAATTCCTCAAGTTGGGAGCGTAACTGCAATTAAGGAAAAGAAACTAGTACAAGTTCTTAGTCCTTTGGGTTTCAAATCTGTCATGATCTAAACCAGCAGAGTATTCAGTGTGGTAACTGCCTGAAAGCAGCAGACACTCTGGATTTTTAGTTTCTGCAGATGAGTGCCATTTAGACTTTTCACTTTCTGCAATTAGAACTGGAGCAAACAGCATTTAGGTGCATTTGAGAATTCATTAAAAGAATTTAACATAGCATAAACAAGGACATTATGAACTAAAAGCTACACTGGTATATTTTGTATGAAAATCTTTAATGTTTTATGGGAAAATAAAGGAAAAATAGGCCTCTTCAAAGAAGAAAAATGAATATTTTATGATTCCTGCCACTTATCGTGAGCTGGTAGATTACTTACCTTCAGGTACAACAACTATGTTATTTGAATGAAGGTACCTGGGGGGAGGAGAAAAAGCAGAGGACACCACCTGTTACCCTCAAGGACTTCTGCTACATAATCAGTTTGCAAAATATCCAGTTTCAGACTGAAAGAGCACCCTCAAAGCCATTCCTCCCTATGACCACAAAAGCTGTGGAAACTGTATAAACCGGCAATGGACGGGTACTTAAGTTGCACTTGGATTATTAAATGATTTGCATAAAAATAAAAGGAAATGACATACAATTATGTAAAACAAACCATTCACAGTTACAACAATAATGGGGTTTAGTTTTGCGAGTCATATGGAGGAAAACAAAAAGGGAAAAGAATAAGCAGAGAGAATAACCAGAATAAATCTCATTTGATCACCAGATTATTTGACACTAAATGCTGGCCAAAGAAAGAAAAAAAGCCCACACCCACACAAGTTATACAATTACATTTTCCCCTGCACATAAACTCTCACACCTTTAGTGGAGAAATAAGCACATGATCTATTCACTGAAAGTGGGTTTTTCAAACTTAACGTACATTTTTCAAAAGAAAAACCCGATCTTACACATGGTTATTTATGCAGCTACAGAGGGTGGCCAGATCTCTCACTAAGAATATTCAGCACCCTCTGATGGAGCACTTCCAGTACTTCTGGTAACATAAAGACTGATTTTAGATTTTACACATTTCAGATTTCAATCATCATTGCTGCAAAAGAACAATTGGATCTTGCAGAAAATAACAGTAACAAAATTTTCCAATACTGATATCCAACTGTAAAGGAATATTGAGTACTCAATGTTCAATTGCTTAGGCACACACGGAATTATTTTTATGGCATGTTTTTTCCTACTATATTCCAAGAGCATTTCCTAAAGTAGGAGCCTCTCTTTTCAGGGACAGAGAACAAAGGAAAAGACATATAAACATTTCAACTGCATGGGGCATCTGAACCTTCTCTTTCTCTTTAAAAATTGTAGTTTGCTAAAAACTTAAACATAAGAATAGCATACATGTTCGTAGAAACATAGGATGAGAATTCTCCTACCCATTTCATCTGCAGCTCCTGAAAATATTTGTGAACTACTTCATTTAAGCTAAAAAAACCCTGTATTATGAGGAGCTACACCTCATAGCCCAGCATCGGGGGCATGATATACAAAGAAAAACACACAAGTGAAATAAGTAAAGATATAACTTTTAGGAAAATAAAAATAATTTAAGTTTGTCTCTCAAAATGGAAAGCTACTGTAACAATTATTCTTTAAATAAATCCTTATTTGTGGTCTCTTCTCCGACAACAAACCACCTCTTATTGTCTCATCAAAAACTGACTCGTCCTATTAGAGCTACACAAACCACAGGCCCATTGCAGCTCTCTCTAGACCACCAGAATATGTGGGATAATGTGGGGACAACTGAGCTTCCTGAACACCAAATAATTAGGCTTGACTCCTATCAGTCAGTGTTTGTAAGAAATTATTTTAAGCTGTAATTTAAACAGGTTTTCCTAAAAGCAGTATCAGATAACACGGAGGTTTCCTGATGCCCAGTGGCAAATAATGACATCAAATATAAAAATATTTATTTTACTGCTTTGGAGCACAAACAGTCTCAAGACAGAGGCATGATCAGATAGGATTTGCTCTTGAGTGAGTCAGAGACTGCAGTGACCTACAAACCAGTTCAGTTACACTGTGCACACAGGCACCAGAAAGGTGGGGTTAAAGGGCCACATGAGGATGACAAGATCAGACAGCTGGGGGCACTGACTCCTCAGATAAACACCTCCTGTGTGGAGCTGGCCATTAAATAAACACAATCCATGCTCCATCAGTTACTCATCTAAAACTGAGACAAAGGGCTTAAAAGGGGAGAAGAGCATATCCCTTTGAACACCCCCCTCCACTGCCAATCCTACCACAGAAAGGAATCACAACTTCGTAAGAAGAAAAGGGGAAGAATGAAAACATTGTCTCAGGGGCTTAATTAAATTAATTGTCAAAAGTATCCAGTTCATGGGACATCCATTTTTTGGACAAGACCGGATAAACTGCTCTGCCTACAGCAATCATCATTCCATAGTTACTACCCCTACATGCTCATCCCTGCTCCTGTTTGACAATCTGTGACTTGGTTCCAAAAACTGATTACAACGATCAGCAAGACTGAGATCATAAAACCCCTGGGAGCTGGGGTGGGAATGAGCAGCTAGGGATGGGCTGGAGGCTGTAACCTGTTACTGTGGCTCTGTCACAACCCTCTGACCACTGCACTGGGAGGTTCCAGGGGTTTATCAGTGTGACAAGTCTACATGGAATTTATGGGATATGGGTTTTTTTTTTGCCTTGGCAGTATAGACAGTGGTATAAAGGTTCTTCTCATACAATAAACAAGAAATTTTAAAAAAATTAAAATTGGACTTAATATGCCTCCGTCAGAAAAAAAGCCCAACAACAAACAAATTAAGAAAACACAACAACAAAAAAATTACCCTTTCTTGCCCTCCAAGAAAGCCTTCCACACTTAAGAGATAAATTATGTGCAAGTAATAGATTCTAGATTATTTTAAGATGAGACGGATAAGTATAATAAAAATATATTAGAACTCCTACACAAACTCACAATTCCACGAGGTTTGGAAGCTTCTGTGCAAGGTTTTCTGGCTGAAAGAGAGTTAGAGACTTTTTTTAGGTTTCAAAACAAAAACCAGACACACAAACATTGTGTACCCAAGTCATTTTAATCACCATACTACAATGTGTCAGCAGGAAAAATGGCAACAAGGAATGTCTATACAGTACCCTGGTTCCATACCCCAAGTGTCCATCAGGGCAATCTCAGATGTACCCCAGGTGAGCAATTCACTACTGAACAGAGCTACAGCCTAGAAGTGACATTATCATGTCCTCAGCAAAATGGGAGTCAGATTTCTGAAACTGAAAAGATGGATTACCTCATCTCCTTTTGAAAGTATATTCAAATAAATGAGTTAGTTGAAGGCAAGAGATTGCTAAGAAGTTGCAGCCTTTACAGACTTAAAGCAGAACAAGAACTACACAAGATGTCTAACCAGAATGTATTTTATAATGCTGCTAAACTGGGAAATGACCTACAATCTTTGTGTAGCTTGATCAATTACCACCAAGCCAGAACTGCTGAATCCATCAAACTAGATTTTCATATTTACATATTAACATGCATATCACTTCCTAACTGCCAACTAATCCCTAGCTGTAATTCTCTTCCTTGGTGGCATTTATAACCATGAACACATATCACAAAATTGGCTTCACAAGTTTCAGATGTCGTGTTGGAAACTATACTCAAAATTATTCAAAGTTAAGACAGTTTTATTGCTTAAGAAACCTGCTTTAACATAGATTTGTTTTACTGAAAAAAGGAGTTATAATACTGATATATGCAGAAATGACTGCATTTTAAAAGCAGCTTGATCACAATTAAGTACTTGTTAAAACTAGAAGTATTCATATGAATAAACATAATGTGTGATACCTTAAATAGCTATATTATCTAAAATTTTTAACTTTGTGTTCATAACTTGACAATGGAGGAATATGCTGACCTGGAAAAGGTAATATTGTCATGCAGCAAACATGCCCCATGCTAGATCTGAGTCCAAAGCCCAGACAGCTCAGCCCGGGAGCAGCAGCGGATGGGTCCGGCCGAGAAATGCCGGGGGAGGGGAAGACCCCGCCGCGGTGACGTCACAGCCGGCGGCGCTGTGGCTGATGCGGCGCTGCCCCCTGGCGGCAGCTCCGCCACGGCGCAGTCACCGCCCCGGGCCGGCTCTGACCGGGGCGAACCGCGCAGCTCCAACCGGGAAAACGTGCCCAAGCACAAAGTAACACAAGCCTTAACTGAAAAACTGTGGAAAAAACCTATTTCACTGCCATCCTACAGCCTTTATTACGATAAGGATGTTAACTTGAACCACGAACTGTTGTCACTATTTCACCTGCTGCTCTGTCAGGGCGGGACAGCATCACACGTTCTGAGGTAGTAAATTAACATCAATTATTCTTGATCTCGCTTCCGACAGAGCTAACAAGGCAAACACCTATTTCCTTTCACTAGATGGGGAAACTGGGTAATGGAAGGTTCATATTAGCAAAGATTAACTGAGAAGTGGGAAGATTTGATGCTGGGATACAGGTGTGCTGTATGGCTCCTTGATCCATTCATTATGTCACAGCACTCCATCACTTCCATCTTGCCAATGAAGACAAAAATGAAATTATTCTTAGCCAAGGTAAATTCTGTCAGTATAACTATCCCAGACATTTCATAGGAGCCATCTGTCAAGGACAAGAGTCATCTGAGAAAAGTAAAGAACAAAAGCTGATTTAGTAATTTATTTTCAGAATTCTGAAGGAATGAACCAGTGGGACAAAAGTACCACCTAATTCTAGAGAAATATGGTTCAGGTTCCATTTTGATGTTTTTCAATAATATTCATGCAATTTGAAGTGTTTATTGATGAGCTATTGCTCATCACCTTGCATTAGATAAGGTGATCTTCCTTCAATAATTTGTTTTCAGGTATTCTCAGATGAGCTTTCCACTCCCCCAGTGTACCTGACTTACTAGGACTTTACTAAAATTGAGAGCACTACTTGTCCTACCAGTAGTGGACACTGAAAAACCTCACTGTGAAATTCTGCTCTGTAATGACATCAATGATTTCTGTTTCCCCCAGTTCCTCCTGGTTTTTCCTCTCCATCACTCAACCTTTTCTCTCAGGGCGTGCTCTCTAAAGGTCTCTAGGCTGTCTCCAGTTCACCCAGGCTGTTCATGAGTATGAAACTCTGCTCCAGCTTGTGTTTCAACAGTATCCAATAATTACTTCCTTCTGCTTTTAATGGAGATTGTGAAACTTTCCATGTTCCAAAAAGACATCTGCCTTTTTTTGTAGCACGCTGCTGATTTGATCTATTTTGGTCCACTACAACTTCCAACATCTCTTCTGTGGAACAGATGCTCAGTGAATGACACCCAAATTTGTTTGCCTTGTTCCAACAATAGTGCTGAGCACTTGAATGAGATCCCAACAAGGCACATTATGATCAAGTTATCCTGATTGCTCTGAATCTAATCAAGCTCTGCTTCACGCTGCTTGAAAGCAATTTTGCCTAACTATGACCTACATTTTATCTTTTGTTTCAGTTTCTTTATCCAGCTCTTAACACTTACATACAAAACCCTCCTTATTGTTTCATCTTCGAGCAGTGCAAAGTTTGTGAACCTTACTGCACTAAATCATCACTGAATTTCACAAAGTGTCAAGGCAGAGCTGTTTACAGTCTTTGGCTAATTTTATAGCAGTTTTGATTTGTAGCCATGAATCCTATCCTCCTGCTAAATTATTACACGTTATTAAATTACTGCCCAAAACCAGACTGCTAAAATAATTCTCTACAGTACATGTCAACTTAAGTGACTCATTCAAGATGAAGAAAAGGCATAAAATCTTCAGAAGCCTTTCAGCTTTTGGCCCTTAAATTGGAGTACTGGATTCATTCTAGGAAACCCTGAAAACTGTACAGTTTTGGTGAATTTTAAGCAGTTGTGCCCTACAGCTCCTCTACCGTCGCTATTTTACTTCTCATACCATGGAAGGGCCCACCAAAAAAAACCCAACCAACAAATCCAAACCAATCAAACAACCAAAAATGAAAACTTGGAGACTTGAGCCTGTTGACAGTGGCAAGTTCTGACTCTATCCTTTAGAGACTTACCAGCTCAGAACATCTCTCACAGTTATTAACTGCCCCACACTGCATTTTGAGGTCACAACATTGACTCAGGGTGAGAATTTCTTCAGTTCAGGGAAAAACAACAAAACAAGAAGAAATCCCAAAAGAAAATCCCAGATTAACTGTGACATTAGATGACATATAACTGTGTTCTCCTATCAACAGCAGCCCATAGATACAAGTTTTTATGGCACCTTAACAGCAGGTTTGGAATTAGACCCTGGGATTGACACTGCCTTTGAAATTAGGCACACACCAAGGGAAATGTAATTCAGCTAATGAAGAAATGTAGAATGGACTGCACAGCACTACCTAACAGGAGAAACTGACCACTTACATGAGTAACATGTATAGGTTAAAAAAAAACCCAACAGAACAACAAGCCTGACAAGAAAAGCCCCAGAAGGTCTTTAGAGCTTGAAAAGGGTAACCATAAAATGTCATCAACTTCCATTTATAATTCTCTACATTACCTATGCAAGTTCAAATACTCATATCTTACAGCTGATGACACCATTCAGGGTTAGATTATCTATAATATAATCTCTTTTTTTTTCTGTTTCAAAAATCAGAATTCCTAACCACCCAGACAGTAAGCATTGCAATAAAGAGACAGCCATACCAATGTGGTCAGGGAATTTCTTTTCATGTAAAGTCTCTCCAAGTACTGCAGCCCCTCATCCTTCAGTAACTCCAGAGGGAAGTGATGGAGATTTCTGTAATTTAAGAACAAGTTCTTGTGCCTTTCCAGCTTTGCCTCAGAGATTGTTTTACACAGTTCTGATGCCATGACGAAGCACCACATCTACTGCATCACATCTTCTGACAGCAGACCCATTTCTAGGAGACAAAAAGAGGAAAAAAGCCCAGGATTACCAAGGTGTAGATATGCATTCTTCTGCAGGAAGAGTTCCTGATTACAGATTATCTGATAATTTATCTAAACACACTTGTTTCAGTCAATATACAAAGTCCCCAGAACATTCACACCATAAGCTATGTTAGAAGCAAGTCTTTGACTATTTTCTGGATTAAGCTTTAGTGCATTATAGGACCTAAAATAACAAAATCTTTGGGTATATTTAATGCTTTTAGTTTCATACATGTTCAGTGGACCTTTCGCATTATTTTGTCAAAATTGCCACCACAAGAAGAAAAAAAAGCAACTTCTATTAGCCATTACTGATGTCCCACATTCATCCTGTCACATGTGCTAAAAAAGAACCCACAGACAAGAAAAACACACAATTAATAGAGGATTTTAGTCTCAGATTATTAAAAAACATCATTATCTTTTAAGGCAGTTAGACAAAAGGCAATGAAAGTTTGAAGTGTTTTCCCATATAAAACCAGTGGAATAATTTACCAGTTGGAAGAGGTAATTGGGATAGATAGCCAGTAAAGCCATTTAAAAATAATACACTAATATATGAGAAATCTGAAACTTGCAGTGAGAAAATTTATAAAGGGTTAGATAAGATAGCAGATTTTCAGCTTGCACTACTAAAAATAAAACTAGAAAGAACAAAGTGCCAAGCTTTAACTGACAATTTCAAAACCAGAAAACAAAAGCAGGAAGACAAAAATTAACTTGTATCTGAAACCTGACTTTATTCAACTTGTTTTTCACATATAACCAAAATTCAAGTAATTATTATGTTGTCTAGATTTAGACAACAACAGCAATGCTGCATCTTTTCAACTGTCTCATAAAAAACATAATAAACCCAGACTATTCATTAATTTAAAATTACCATTTTGCTACAGACTTGTGTATATAAATTAATCCCTATTAATGAAAGGCAAGGACTCAGAACTGCTTCCCACCAATAACATTTTCTATTTTGGTTCCATCCTTCACTGAAGGAGAGGTTTTTAATCATAACAGATACTGGAAGTGAAGGTCCTGAATTAAAGTAAAGTAAATCCCATCTGATGTTAGGCATGGTACACAAAACTCCAGCTGAAGACTGACAACCCAACCACACATGGAAATCAAAAGACTTCACTGGTTTGAGTAGTTCCCTTGATTTGCAGATAACAGCTCTTAGCAGTGATCTGTGTCCTTCTGGAGCAATACATTTTGGGGGTTTTAAAGATGTTTTTTAACCATTGCCTTCATTAGCTGTTTTAGGGAACAGGGCACACACTGGCCCTTGGCACTCCTAACATTAAAGCTCTCTTAGTCCAGAAGACCAAGGAAATGAAGCCATTACAATTCCCAACTCTACTTCTGTGATCAGCATTAAAATAATTCCTGGAAAAGCGTTTTTTAATGGGCATAGTCTGAGTATTTATTATTAACCTCTACACTATAAGACAAGGTAAAGGAAAGCTCATTTCCCTCTGAATTTTTTTTAATCAGAAGCTGAGAAATGATGAAACACACACATAAATATCCAATAGCCTTCCAATTTACCCAGAGATGGTTTTCAGGTGTCGTGCACTTGTGGGCTTCTCTTCACAGAGTTGTGACTCCATATAACAACTGCACATTTAGCCGTGGCACACACGGATACACAGACATAAAACGCCACAGATGCAAAGTCCAGTCACAATCTACTTTGGCTCTTACTTCAAAGGAACCTCCTCCTACTCCCTTCCACCACCAGCCAAACTTCTCCTCTCTCAATTATCTTTTTCCAAGGATGAGGTGCAGCCTTACCGAAGAGGAACAGCCACAACCACGGTCTTTAAGGGGAATAAAAAAGGAGGATGAGGGCTGACAGCACTCAGTGACCGTGGCCCTGTGAGGGACCGGGTCCCTCAGGGAAGGGGGCTCGCGGGAGAGGGGCTGAATGCGGGGAAAGAGAGATGGGAAGGGGGGAAAGAAGGGGGAGAGAAGGGCACCGGGCGAGGGGGACATGGGGAAGAGAAGGAGAAACGGGGAGACAAGGGGGGAACGGGAGAGACAGGGGACATCGGGCCCGGCCATAGCGCGCACCCCCTGACGGAGAGGTCCCGTGCCCGCGCGGTCCGGCGAGCACACAGCAGGGGCAGAGC
>VXAX01003839.1:858848-897907 GCA_013399835.1 Leptocoma aspasia
GGTGTTCCCGGTGTTCGGGTGTTCCCGGTTTCCCGGTCTCTGCCGGTGTTCAGGTGTTCCCGGTCCCTCCCGGTGCGGCTCCATGAGGGAATATGGGGGCTCCACTTGCCTCCCCGCGCGTTCACACAGCCCCCGGTGCTAACAAGTCATCCCTGCTTAGTCGCTGATAAAGGAGAACATCATTTGCTGACAAAAGTTGTCAGGGACCACGCTCTACTTTTGGTGCAGCTGCCTTTTATTTCTGTGTTAACAGCAGAGTGGAGACGCTCAGGGCATCCTGCCTGCACCCACAATCTGCCCGTCACGACCATTTTACCCATGATAGTTGCCCTCTGGATTATTTTATTTTACGTGTATTCACACACACAAGAATGACACATAAAGGCTTGTTTGTGTCTTGTCAGTTCTCTGCTGACAGCAAACTCCCTCATCCTCAAGGTATTTAACATCACTGGCTATTAAAAAGTTGTTTTTTGCTGAAGATCACCTCTACAGCTGCCTAAGAAAAGAATCTCAGCTGCAGAAATCCTCTTTCTAGTTTCCACAGACTAATTAACATAAACTGGTCCTAACAAGATTCACGCAGCAGGTCTGCAGGGTTACCAAGATGAACACCTTGCACAAGACATTTCTTCCATGTATTCACATAACTTTCACTTGAAATAAATCAACATGCAGAAAAGCTTAAGGTCTCTTCCCTTGCAGACTCTCCGTTTTTCAGTTCTAAATAAAGAATAGCAGCTCTTAATGGCTCATTTGTCATTTTCCTGCACTTGAAAGTCAATAATTGATTGTGACAACTACACTTGCTCCATCTTGCTTTGCAATTGCAGTCATTCTGGAGTTGTTTTTTTCAGAAAAAAATAGATTGGGTTTTGTTGAAATAATTTACCCTTCAAAATTCACCATCCTCCATATTTATCATATTATTCTGTACACATGATTTCTTGCTGTGGTTGATAGCACTTGTCTGGTTTTTTTCAGCTGATTTTACAAAGTGGCCAGCTTGTAGACCACCCTGATTTTAAAAACAGCAAATATATCACACTTCTTAATGTCACTTTGGTCTCACACTATAAATATCTGAGAAATAAAAGTTAAGCTTATTTCAGACCGAAGTAGAAGCTGAATATGAGGACTTTGAGCAACACAAGTTCCTCAGAGAGAATTCAATGTGTCAAACCAAATGTACTTCTCCAGGATATTGAGTCATTGATCAGGACAGAAACTGTGTTTCTGTCTTTTTCTACTGAAATAGAAAAGGAAAGATTAAGCTTTTTTTCCTGGGAGACCTGCTCGTAACAGAGCCAGGATACTTAATGTGTTTATTTACCCATATGCTGTAATGGTTTGGGGTTTTTTGTTTTGAGATTTTTTGAGAGAGTAACCCTGATATTTTGTCTGTTCTTTTCTGCTCCCACCAACACACATCACTTTTCCTTGTGTCATTCCCCCTGAAAGGTCACTCAGGATTCTCTCTTTGTTGTTTTGTGTAGCCTGAACCATCACACTCATTCATTCTCTGTTTTCCCCCCTCAGCCAATGCCATGGTGATCTCTGAAAAGTGCTGCTCTCAGATCCGAAAGCTGATCCCCGAAGCTCTGATCCTGCACAGCACAGGTGTCCAGTCTTGCTGGTGTAGTCATAAGGCTAAAAGGGATGAGAGGAGCAGGGATATTGGAATCTGATCTTCTGGAGAGGAGAGCATTTGCCTCATGGTTGCCAAGTCATTCTCATCTAACATGTCAGCCTAGCGCAATCTCTCTGCTAAGTAAATTTTACTGTTTCTTTACCCTAATTTAATTCTTTTATTTTTTTGGGCTTCTGAGAGCACAGGGGGCTTGACTTTTCCATCTTGCTAAGAAGGATGGCTGATCTTATCTGTGCCTACATAAAAAAACTAATAAAACTTGATTTGAAATGCCAGTTTAAAGTAGATCTATTCAAGTAGTTCGCAGTTGTCAGTGGTTTGAAGATCCACCATCATCTGGTGGTTTACTGGAACAAATCCAGTAGCTGGAGCAAACTGGCACAGCTTCACTGGTGATCCCTTGTGTGTGCCAAAATCACACAAGTCAGATGAAGATAGTGTGAATAAAAAGAGATGATGCTATACCAGATTTATTACACAAGGTAACTAATTGAGACTGACAGCTTTGGGGAGATGCAATTGAAAATACCTTTGCATAGTAAAACTTTATGCAAACCTTTTCTTTTGTTTTGCCGAGTAAAACATGAAGAAATTATTTTTACTGAGGTTTTTATACAAGTTTCCTAGCTCTCAGTGTCACAGACCTATAAGATCCAAAGTATCTCAGTGAACTTCTGAATTTGAGTCCTGAACACTGTGAGGATCCACCTCCCTAATAATCCTGCATGAGTCTTTTCCACCCAGTGCTGTGGATACCACTTATATTGAATCATGTGCATTAAATTAGACTTGGTAAATTTGGAATATGATAAAAATACCCACTTTGCAATTAAGGGTCAGTTTTTAGCAGCAGGAAAATTCAGTGTGATTGATGCACGACAGCAAGAGAGTGTTTCTCCTTTAAGGTCAGCTAATTACCAAGTATTTTTATTCTCTACTCTTCAGTGTGTCAAGTGGCAGTACAAAATAGGCTTTCTTGGACATCACCGTGTTCTGAGAATTATGGTGAGGCAAAAATCTGTCAGTAAACACTGAGCTCATGCAGCTGTGCTTGGTGCAGAGAGGTCCTGTGGGCTGGAGGAATCTCCTAGGCACAGCTCAATCCAGTGATCAACAGATGGAGCTTCAGCTTTTTTGAGTTCTGATGTGTACAAGTGTTAGCACAAGTGTGTGAAGCAGTAGTGACCCAGTGGATGCCTGGTGCATCTGCCAGGTCTCACAGCCAGTGAACATCCTTTCCATGCTCAGACTGGAGAAGAATTTGCTTAACACATGCTTGGGACATTTGGAGTGGTCTAGGAAAATGGCAGAGCTCTCCTTTACATGGCAGGGTGCCAGCACAGGGGCTGAATGGTTTGTGCTGTCCTACTGTCTTCTGCTTATCCCTAGAAAATGAACATTGCCTGGAATTTTGAAAGCTCTTAAAATGAACATTGCTTGGAATTTTGAAAGCTCTTATGCAGTTGAATATGCAATTTCATTTTTCTGCTCTGACAGACACCGAGGGGTGGTTTTCTCCCTCATCTGAGGATTAATAACTTCCATTTCTCTTCAAACAAGAGCCAAGGGCCTCATGTCATCATCAGGTTCTGCAAAGACTTGAAGAAGCAAACAGGAACATTTCCAGTTTGCATCCTTTCTTGTAGAATTTCAAATCTTAATTCTTCTTACCCTTGTTTTCACTTTACACTGTCTTACATAAGATGTTTTCAGTCAATCCAGATTTCATATACATGATACCATATTCAGTTGGTATAAATGTCAAAAATTTTGGATCTATTCTTTCCACAGGAGGTTTATTTTGCATCATGCATCATTTGTTGATTTGTCTCTTGTACCAGAAAGAAATCAACTCTGTGAAAATGTTTGGTCTTTACAAATGGAGAAAGAATCCATTCTCCAGAAAGTCTTTGTTCTTCTTAAGAAGTCTTTTGTAACTTCCAGTTAGTAATTTTGGTTTAGGGACAAAGCTCTCTTATTGGAGTGGAATAAAGTTACAGTGACTCATCACAGTACTGCTAACTTTGATTCCATAAATGTTTTAACTCTGCTGCAGTACAAAAGTGCGAAGGCAGATGGAGCTCCTGCACACCGAGTGCCAACATGCCAGTATTCAATGTTTAGACATCATCCACCTTTGGCCCAAGTCCTTTTATTTCCAGTTTATTCATTATTGTATTTGTTAAACTCGATCTGACTCCTTTTTCAATGGCACAGTAATAGTAATGAAAAACCTAATTTCAAAGGAAGTCATTTGCACTGCCTGGTATGGTTCAAATCAGCATCGCTCAAAAGGGAAGCTTTTAAAACAGTTTGTTGCTCATTTGGGCTGAACTAATTTTTGAGGGAAATTTCCTGGTAATCACATTGATTATGTTGTGTAAGAGACTCACTAAGAAGTAATGGAAAGCACTGGTCATTTGGACAGGCTGCATTTTGAATGGAACAACCCTAATACAGAACAAGCAAGCAATGGATTTTGTCCCTGATCATGCAGTTTCTGCTCATTCTAAATTCCCACTGATCTAATTAATCTCAATTGGAAAAAGAACAATGCCTCACTGACTGCCCCAGAAACCAAATTCCTCTGTTAATGTGTTAAGCAAATATAACAATAGGCAGAATCAACATTTCTGCCTCTGGTCCATCGGGAAATCTCAATATGGGATCACTGCAAAGGTACCAAACCAGGCAGCTCTCCATGGCTTTTCAGCTGTTAGTCCTTTACAGACTGTGAAAGGAGCATGAGGCTGATGTGGAGGCATTTTGTGTCACTTCTTGTTGACAAGATAATCACAGCTTTCAAATTAATTTCAGTTAACTAAATATTATTTTTCGACTTGCCAACATTGCTGTATGTCACAAATGCATTTAATGAATAAAATTTTGTTTATGGTTTGGAATTCACTTTATGAAATTCTTTAAACTTGACTTAAAGTCACTTAAAATATTATCTCCAGTTTTGCTTTGTTCAAACCAATAAAGTAGTAAAACTTGAATAGCAAATTTAGACAGCACATGGACAGTTATTAATTTCAGGCAACAAATAGCATGAAATGTTCTTTGGCCTATTTTTGTGTGTCCTCAATAATATTATTTTTTACTACCGCCCTCGGCTGCCATCGAGGCTCTGTGGTGGTGATTTCTCTCCATCCTTCTGCCTGCCCCAGGTTTCCTTTCTTTCCATCTCCACTGCATTTCCCTTCAGTCCAGCTGACATCTGCTGAGTTCACAATAATTGTCAAAAGATTCCTGAGTATTTCTAATGATTCCTTGGATCTAATTTGACCAAAAGTTGTTATTAATTCAACTGAAACAGATGTTTTAACATTAAGCATTAATTATTCTGGAGTTGTTCCTTCTTCCAGATACCAAACCTACTCCAATTCTTTATGTCTATTGCTGCCTAATGTTATTTTCTTTTTTCTCTTAGCCATTTACTTTTCTGAGAAGTCCCATGATCTGGTGTTGAAACAAATTCATATTTAGTAGAGAGACTCTATATCATCAGCAAAGCTCCATTGTTCCCATAAATTTACTTTAAAACTTTGATAAAATATTAAATCCCTATACTCTCACCCACACAGTTTCATAATTTTAGCACATATAGGCTTGAAATGGAAGTATTTTAGTGACAATATGCACACTTGAAATAACATTTTTATGTATTTATGAGATGTCTGTATTTCCTATGGAAAAGTTTCAAGTGAGGTGCCAAATGTCTTGGTTGTCTAAGGTGACCAGTTTTGTAATTTTATTCTGCCATTCATCTCAGAAGGGTGTTAACTCTGTGACCTGTTACATTATGATAGAAATGAGGCAGGTGGTGAGCTATTTTTCATTCCAAGGGAATATAAATAGTGAAGGGGGGCAGCATGGTGTATACACAGCTCTTTGATTTATGCAAGCATATTGTGGAACTTGTTTGAGGGAAGTCAGATATAGAAATCTTCTGTTCCTGAGACCAGTGGGAGATTTGCTTTTAGAGACCTTGCAGGGTTTCTCCTTTTCATGTCAACCATCCATCTGGTTACAGCTGGGATCTGACCTTTCTTTTTATTGAACACTCTAGGAATAGCTTAAATATACACCAGGATGTTCCACGTGTTGGGGAGACACTCAATAGGCTGTTTCCTGTCAAACACAGAATTTTTTAGTTTTCGAGAGCAAACCAGAAAAGCCGAAGATCTTTCTTTTCTTGTTAATGCTTTTTGTTTCCTCTCAGAAATCTTTGATGGGAATTCTTGAATTACTGAGAGCTCTGAGTCAGGTAACCACAGTCCAGCTACACTTTGGCTGGGGAGCCCTTAGGTAGTGGTCAAGGTCTTGCAGCAGTGACTGCTGACTGTGGGTACTTTTTTCCAAGTCCACACCTCCTTCTTGCCTTTGTCACATTTGCACCACAACACTGATAAAGATCTCCCCACATTATAAAGTCATGGCACAATATTTGTTACCAGCTCCCCCTTTCCTCGGTGTAAGGAGTGTTTGGGACAAAATGTCTTTGTGTCTGGCAGCAGCTCTGTTCCCAGGGAGCTGTTCCAGGCCAAACATCTGTAGCAGGGTAACATCTTCTGTCTGACCAAAGGAGATAATTCAGCCTTCGTTCAGAAGTAAAAATGAAGACTAAGAGTCATTTCTGCTGAAACTATTTCACTGAAACTGTTTCTAATTTTTCACCAAAGGCATAGGAAAAAGAGCCATGTGCCTTGTAGACTCTTCCAGAGATTAATGGCCTATAATTCTGGGCCAGTGAAATTACTAGGCCTTTTAAACCCCTTTTGTGCTTTTAGCACTGAAGGAATGGTCAATGAGTTCAAGCTTTTCAAATACACATTATAAACTTAGAACAGCTCTCTTCTATGAGCGATGGCACCTTCTTAGCACTAAGCCAGAGATACACATTGCTACAAATTAGAGATAGCCCCACCAATACAGCTACAACTTAATTACAGTCCTTAAATTAATGTGTGTTTCTTTCATAAAGTAGAAACCAGCCAACCAGCCACATACAAAACACAAAATCTGCCTGCTGAGGAATAAATCCCTGTCAGCATTCCAGTGCTGCACTCTGGTCCTATGTTGGGTAGGACTATGGATAGACACACTGCTATCCGGAAAAAAATTCATTTTATTTAGATGTTTGAAAAACATCTAAAACCAAAGGAGAAATTTATACCAGAGCTCTTTTGTGTGGTTTATATTTTTGAAAAATGGGCATTCTCTGTGTATATCCAGTCCTTAGAGGTGGCTAATCTGTAATGTGACTCCTGACAAATGGATCAGTCTGGATTTGGAAAACCACGTGGATAAGTGCACCATGATTTGGCATCTATGTTTTAAAAAATCAGTCTAAATAGTCTTAATATACCCATAAATAAGTGGAGAAAGAGAGAAAACTGATATTAGGAAATTGAGAAGCCCACTTCCCTGGAAGATTTATGTGGTACAGTATGCCAGCCTTTAACAGCATATGTCAAGTTTGTAGAGGTTGATGACAGGGTATGTTCTATTCTGCTGATCAGAGGGCTCAGCTCTCAGTGACTTTGGCCATCCCTGATGCAGGGAAAACCATGGCAGTGAAGCAAATAACTTTATCCTACTTCCATTTGCAGGTGTTTCCTCCCTGACCTCTTCACCACACATGCCTGACTTCCAGAGCAACTCAGGGTGAATGGCAAATCCTTTGTGTTTGAAAAACTGTCCTTTTCCTTTGGTTTCTTAGGGGAAGGATTGTACTGAAACCACATGAAACAACTACTGAAGATACTTTTCCTGGCTGAAAGACAAAGTCAAGGACCAATGCACAACAACAGCATGGAAAGAGAACAGCAAAGTTGAGTAGATAAAAGCATTCATAACATAAGGGCTTAAAAGACTCCCAGTGTTCTGACCTCTGCTGTCACAAAGTCTTTGAGTTTGTTTAATACCTGATAGGAAAAGAATCCGAAACCAACAGAAGATGAACCATGCAAAGGGGACTTTCCTTGTTCAGTAGGGACAGAAGGTATGCCTTGATATTCAGACACAGTGAGTATTTGTTGTAGGGTGCTCTGTTAATTTAGCTACAGCATGTTGTCCTATTTGATTTATTCAGATTTTTCAATTTTATCTTTCCTCCTCAAATTCTACCTGTGGCACAGAACTCAGCAATATGCAAATATTGCAAGAACATTGCAACACATCTCAAAAGCTCATAGTATTTCTCTGTGCTTTTATTTATATAAAGCTAGAATAGGGGAGGATCTTTTTTTGCAAAATCAGATATTACTTAGTAAAGCTGAAATTCAGCTCAATGTGAATTATGAAATTTGTTCATAATATTGGATTCCACATTATAGCTCTAAGTGCAATAATATGAAATGTCCAAGGGGTTGTACAGATTCTCATCCTGGGAAGTTTGACGAGAGCAAACTCTAGTGAATGTTAGAGCAAGGAAGAAACTAAGCTTGTTTTTAGAAATGGGTATCAAGGAAGAACCAAGGTAGAACAGGGATTTGCAGAACTGAGTAAATGATTTAAAAATATTTCTAATGCATTTGCTGCAGACAGAAGGTCACTCAAAGATGAAGGTAGGCCCATATTCTTTAACCTCCCTACCTGCATCAGGTAGCCAGGGCAAGCAGATCAGTTAAATGCAATGTGTGGGGAGAAAATAACATTTCCACTTAATGATTTATGCTCAGTATTTCACTGGTGTATAAAAGCACTGCTAGCAAAGTAGTTTTATGCATATTTTAAAAGGCTGTTTCAATTGATCAGAGACAGGAAGGCCAGGAAAGACTAGGAGATGACAAGTTTATAAAAGGAAAACAAATGGAAGGGAAATAAAATCCCTTTCCAGCAGTATTTGACTTTCCCAACCGATGTGATAGACACAAGCAAACTTCTCATTTCATTCCTGACACTTAGCAATGTTCCCCACTGTTTTCAGATCCCTTGGACTTTTCTCCTTTCCCATCACTCAATGAAGAGACAAGTTATCTTCAAAAGGCTTAGATATAAAGTCTAGTGAAATTACAGAAATAGAAATATGTACTAATCACAAAAGCAAACCTACTCTCATATCTAAGTTTACATGAATACTATCAATATTTAAGCCATAAACCATTTGATTTCCCTTGTGCTTCTCTGTGTTTGCCTCCTTATTTTGACTTAGCAGTTAGATTATTAGCTTTGCTTTCTTGCTTCAAAAAATTCAGAAGAAACACAGCAACAATTTCCAAACAGAAAAATTCTCAGGTTTTGCTGAGCATTGTGGCAGGGAGAAGAGCTTTGATTTTGCCAGGATGCTACAGGCTTGATTCAGCCCCAAGCTCATGGTGAATTGAACATCTTTGTCCTCTTTTTTCACACCTAATCTTCCATCACAGACTAGAGCTTTCCTGCAAGGTTGTATTTTTAATTGTGGCTGTCCCTTCATTAGGTAGCACAATAATCCTTCAACATCTGTTGCATTTCAGCAAGTTTGCAGCTCTGGATTCAAACTGGGTCTGTAGAGCTGCACTGAATCTCATCAGTGTGATGATCACTGGACAATGGCAAACAATCCAAAGCCAAACTCACCAGTGCAGCTGATAAGGTGAACAACACTGATGATTGCAATACCATATAAATTCCAGCTACAGATTACTAAGCAGCTCGTTTCCCAGCAAACTGCAACTATGCATGCAAATTGTTCACTTAAAAATCTCAAGTGCTTTAATTTCCTGGAGCTATTTACACGTCTTGGAGACCACAGGGAGGACTTCCTTAAAAGGGTAAGAAAAGTCACTGCTCTTCTGCAGCCAGAAGAGTTCTTGCAAACAGATCATCATCCTCTTCTTGGGCTGATTGAAGGAAGAGCATGAAAAAAATAAGAATATTTTGGAACATCATTCCCAGAGGTGAGAACTTATGCAAAGATTTTTATCATCACTTCCAAAAGACAGTCAGTTAAAGATGACATTAAAGAAATGTCCTGACTTTTGTAACATTGCTGATGAGAGGGGATCACACAGGTAAACCAGCCCTCAGAACATTCAGGACTTTAGAAATTGAAACTGAATTGCACTGAAGGCAAATTGATAGAGCACATTAAGGTAGAATATGTTGGCAACTTCACCCATCCTCAATTTCAGTTCATTTCAAAGAAGGGCACAGAGGTCCATTCTGAGGTCACAGAGCAAGGTTCTCATGTTATGACTATTTTTATTAGACTTCCTAACACTCAAAAATGTAACCACAAACAATCATCTCCCCAAAGCCTTTAGAATAAGGACATTTTCTCCCAGTTCCAAGTTTTACAGGCTGAACTGCCTAACTGCTTACACTGGTTTAGATGACTGCAGAAACAGCTATGACAGACAAATTTTGTTTTTTTTTTTTTTCATTTCAACTCTGCACAATCAGTTTGGAGAGGGGAAGTCTATGGATTCTTGTTGTTGTTGGAGTCTTGTTATTTTCTACTGTTCTGGATGGCAAAATGATAACCTGAGGCAGACTGGCCTTACCAGGGTGGCAGCTGGTGTCAGAGTTCTATAATAACACTTCCCCCCAGCACTGAAAAGCATTCAAGACATTTCCCTTTTGTTTACAGCTCTTCCCATATTAATCTGAAGTAGAGCTTGTGAGGCAAAGAGCACTTCAGTGTAAACCTTCTGAGGGTGATACCAGCAGCAGAGCTGCACACAGGCAGCCTTGTTAGGAATTGTTTGCCTCTTTGCTTTTCAATGCTTGAGCCACTTCCAGACTGTGTTCTTTAAAGAGCATTTGCACACAGAGTCTGCACAAGGCAGAGAGAGTTCTTTAACTGCTGTTCTTCCCCAGGTTATCATTGTCCCAGGTCAGTACAAGGCTGAATTTCCACAGGAGATTTGGCCCATGGGCACACTCATTTTGGATTCAGTTCTATTTGCTGCAAACTTTCCCAATTTGTATAATCCCTTATGCTATGCTAAACACATTAGTACTTTGCTTAAAAACTGTTGTATAAATTAGGGTATTACAGTTTTTGATATGACAATCTAAAAAGATTCTTTTTCATGAGAGAAAGAGCTGCAATGAATTACTTGCTTGTCAGTCAATAAAATACACATATTTAAATCAACAAGAATATAGTATTTTCATAGGAAGTGCTTGTATTATCTCCACATTAAAATAGCTGAGGGGTTTTAACTCTATGGCAGCTTCACTTTCAGTGCATGTATATTTTGCATGTTCACTTAAAAAATATTATTCCAAAGTTCAATTCCTGTATTTGCACTCATGATTCAATTATTTCGCCATTTTGTTGAAAAAAAAAAGAGATCAAGATGTACATTTCTATATATCTGAAGAGCTAATAACGTTGTTTTAGCACAGCCCCACTGCCTATCAGCAGGATTTCAGTTCAGAGATGTTCAATGTCCAAATCAGTCAAACTGGATTTAATTCAGACATCTAACTCCCTCAGGCCTGGTTGGAAAATGTCAGCCTAAAATAGCTTGTGCCTGAGTAGAACAAACGAGAAAGGCACTTCTGATGTATGTATTTATATGTCCAAATGTCACAGAGTGCTGGAACAGTGACTGACCCCTTCCTACGGATCTGAACTGCCACCACAGCACTCAGAGAGCTCTAAGGAGCTGCAGGAGTTCCTCCCACTGCACAGCACCTCCCTAAAATGAGGGAAAGAGCTCCTTGACTTCACCAGGTGGCGAGCAGTGATTATAGGAAAGGTTAAACCAGCTGCCCCTGAGGTACCAGTTACAGGCTGGCCCAAATGCCAAGGCTTTGCAAGGTGAGCTAATGCTCTAAACAGGACTCTGGATCTTGGGTGACTTATCAGGAACAGAATTCAATGCTCTTCAGTAACATGAACACAGAAAGCAGTAACCATGCCATGACCTGCTTTTGAACAGGACAAAGTTAAATGTTTCTCACCTTCATCTTCAGTTAGAAGAATAGGATATCAGTGGTAAATCCACAAATAATTTAATTTTGTTTGTGTTTCAGCAAGTGAAGCACAGAATTTACAAACACCTCTTTCAAAGATCAGTTGTTAATTATCTGCTGCACTTAAACTCTCCTGAAAGGAAAGGAAAAGCTGATCTGAAAGGTGCTGAAAGGTAAATAAAGCATTTAACATTCCAGAGAAAACATAACGTAGCCACAATTTTGAGGGCACAGGGCCAGCACATAGCAGAAGGGAAAAATCCTGAAACGTGTTCTTTAATGGGCAATTGATCAGCAAAACCCCAAAGAATTTATATGGGAAATGTCTTTGATTCTTTCACTTAACAGAATGAAATAAGTTACTCTGTGTTTTGTCACCCTGAGGTCATTTTAAAGCAGCATGACAAAAACATTCTAGTAGAAATAAAGAACTCAGCATTATCACCTTGATCTAATGAAATCATTAAATATTCAGAAGTTCTTAAACATTTTTTAACTTGCTCATCATGTTTATTTATAGATTTATTATTAAAAGCTAAGCCTCTGGACTTCCTTTTTTCCTTTGCAATAGGTAATTTATAGCATTTCTACTGAAGAACAGCAAATTGCTTTATTTATCACTGTTATGAAGAGCTCCACTATTTCACTCTGATTCCTAGCAAAGCTGCTTGTAAACAACATTTGAATTAACAATTCAGGTATAAATGTACAATTCAATTAAATTAAAGTAAAATTCAAAGAACCCAAAGTAAAATTAGAAAATATAATATTGGAATTAGATTTTTTTTTACTATAGTTTGTTAAAAAAATGTATCTGAGAAAAAAAAGCATCTTTTAGCATTAAATATTACTACCTGATATTTAGTTCATTCCTAATGGATGTTTTTTTATATAATTCAAGAACTGAACTGGCTATCTCTATCCTTTTTTTGCTATAGTTTTTCCATAGAACACTATGTTTCTACGCAGCTTACCATGAACAGCAAGAAAGAAAATACAAAGAAAAAGACAAACTTTGGCAATAATTTGGTTTTTTTACTCACATTGAATTCAAGAGCCCTTCCACAGCAGAAAAATTTCACAATTTGACATTTGCTTTGTCAGTCCCAGTTTGCCTCTCTTGTTCCTAACAGAGACTTCAGTTGCATTTTTCCACATTCTGTATTTTGCAAATATTAGCAAAGAAAATTTAAAGACAAAAACCTCTGGTGAGTACATTTGGATTATGTTTAAGGATAATAATGACAGTCCCAAACTGGAACTCAGAAGACAATGGCAAGCTCTTCACTCTATTCAGGCAGTTTTGGATAAGGCAGTTTTCAAAAGCAAGTTGGCAGAAACAGAGTAAACTATTACCTGTCCAAGTTAAATCACAGAAAGTAACTTTTAGGGTTTTTTTTGTTTCTTTGTTCAGCTGTTTTCTTGGGTTTTTGGCTTTTTTTAATGGTTTCTGTGTTAAAATGAAGAAATTGAGGTGCCAGCACCTGATGTTGTCCTGCACATTTCGTTTAGGTACTCATGTCCTGCCTTAACTTAGATCATTTAAGATGCAGGGAAGACCTGGATTCTGTAATAAGTAAGACTTATTTTCAGTTTCTTTCACAACAAAAATTGAAGCTAAAGAGCTGAAGTAAGAGTTGGCATTTTTCCCCTCTCCTTTCTGACCACCACTTAAGTGTTTTGGTCACTGTTTCCCTCACAAAAAGCAACTGTGCTGCTGAAAGAAGGGAATGAGGCTGGTTCCACGCAGGGATCTCAGCCCAGAAGTGCCCAAGACAGAGGGGCGCCGGGGAGCGAGGGAGTGGCTGCACACAAATAGAGCACACATGAAACCCAAGCAGGTACAGCCATGGAGAGCTGGCAGTGCTCTAAAGATGCTTTTCAGATAGGCATTTTATACCCTGGCACACCTTCCCCTGGCTGCCTCTGTAGTGAGCCAGGGTCCTTCATCTCAGTAACAGGAACTTGGCTCATCTGAGGCAGCCACAGAAGCAGGGAAGTGCAAAAGCAGGCAGTGAGGATAAATCCCGTATTTGTAGCTGCTGCTGACTCTGCTGGAGGATCCAATGCTGGCATCTGCAGGCCATAACTTATGGAAAAAGTTCCACTTTTCAGCTCTGCCATCTGATATTAACCTGTGTGCAGCTTATTTCCTATTCCATCAGCACTTGGGAAGGCTCTGCCATGGTGGGAGGCAGCTGCTCCTCTGCCATAGGGACACTGCTGTGAGTCAGGGCATGGGGGCCACCAGCAGAGTCCCAGTGCCCAGGACTAGGACAGCAGGGAAGGTGTCCATCCACTGGGATCCAGGACTCCCAGCCAGCTCTATGACTTGAACAGGCATTTAGCCATTCCCTGTGTCACCCTGAGCTCATACTGACCCTTGTGCCGTACCTGCAGAAGCTGAAGGAGCTGTGTTTGTCCCCTTCTGGTGTCCTTGGTGCAGGAGGGCTGTTGGCAGATCACTGAGGGCACTCTCCTCAGGTGACAGGGTCCATCTGCCAGAGTCTGCTACACTTCTGGGAATTCTCCTTCCAACTCAGCCTGTTCTGTGGCTCTGTGATTGTGTGAATTTGCCTGGTGGCTCACAGCACTGATAATGGGGGGCTCCTCCCTTGCTCTCTTGCTGGCAGCAAGGGCTTTATTTGTGATACCACAAAATATTTGCTCTGTTTCAAGACAAAAGAAGAGGGGCTGTCTCTGCTTGCTTTCCAAAAATAATCTCTGCAATCTTGAAGTCCTAAAAAGGGAGTTGCTGGATTCCCTGCTGATGTGTTTGATCATCTCCTGTATGAATTTAATATCCCACTTATTTATTTTAATGACATGAGACCAGGGCCCAAGTATGAGCCATTCTTTACTAGTCACACCCTATTAAAACAACTGCTCAGAAACATGCTTTGCCTTTTTCCCCAAGCAGGAAGGCATTTGTGTCAGAATAGGAGGGGTCAGTAAGTCATCAATATATTGACTGGATTGCCAGCAACTGCTTTACATGTAACATTGTACTTAAATTTAGCAACTCAGGGGATTGATTGTAATAACAAGCACGTCCTTCCTAAATTTCCAGAAAAAGGGAAAACGAATCCATTCACTACAGAGCCTTATGGCTTTGTTCTGACAGAGAACTAGATCCACTCAGTAATGCTAGCAGTTTTACTGCCTTTTTTCCCTTCTAGCATTAATGTACACTTAAAGTGAATTCCCATGCTTCAGATGAGGTGAACCTATTTTCAGCTACAAGTAAGCAAAGCCATATTTGGGGTCACAAAGAATAAACAGCAGATCTCCAATGTACATTTTATAATACAAGTAACTTATTGTCATGCTATTTCATCTTAGTTGAACCACAGTGCAAGATGGACAGTTATAAAAGAAAAACTGGGTGGTGTTATGTTTCCCTTTTAAAGAATTAACATCATGTTTTATATTTTGGTAACGTTGTTTCTTTAAAACAAAGAAATTATCCTGCTAATCCTCACCTCTTTGATAAATTCAGTATGCAAAGTAGCAATCACTTGTTACAAATATTGAAGTAGCTTTATGGATTTTATGGAAGTGCTGTCTTTATCTTCAAAATAGAAGCATCTACAGCAGTCTAAGAAATGCTATGGCTCACTTCATTTTTCAAAATACAGCACAGTGTAATAATTTAAATTTTTTCCCCATTACATTGCTCAGCAGCTGATCTTTTCCTTCTGCAGGAACATTCTATTATCCTACACAATAATGTGCTGATACTGGTCTGACTGGAGACTATTTATTAAACTGACTAATTTTTAGAGAGAGATTTTTCAATGAGAATTGTGCAATAACTCATCCGATGCTGAGCAGCAGCATCTAACAGAGACCCAACTTGCAAAGCTGAGTCCACGCCCCAAAAGTTGCCCAATTCAGGACTCAAAAAGGGAGGCTGGTCTCTCAGCATGGGCTGCTTTTGTGGCTGCTGTAACAGCCCATTCAGCTTTGTACCAGCAGCTGCTGGGGCAGTTTCCAGCAGAGCTCTTTGGAAACCATTTCAATGGAAGTTTTTCCAGATGTAGGTGTGAGCACATCAAATGCTCTGTCTCTCCAATGTAAAAAGCAAACTGGGAGCTCACCCTGGTGCTTGAGCAGAGCTTCAGGCAGTGCCCAGCTCCAAGAACCTGCTCTGAAACACTGCCATGTGTGCCCAGGGCTCAGTTTGGATAGTGGCACAAAAATGTGGCAAAGTCTTCCTATCCCTCTTTCTCAAGTTTTTCTTTTTTCCCCCTCCCAGTATACAAATTGTCTAATAAACTGCATAGAGTGATTTTATTAAGGCTTCAGAAAAATTATTTAATACCCATAATACAAAAAAAGTACCTGCTAATATTGTACATTATATGTAATTACTGTCTCACACAAGGACAGAATAGACTGCCAGCTATCCAACCCACCAAATTATTTACCATGCAGTGAGATGGGATGTTATGGAATAAATAAATTCTGCAAAGGTGCAGCTTACCTAGCATTAAAGCATCTTTATAATGTTGGCAGTTCTTAGGTTATAGGAATTCCAAACTTTAACCCTTCCCCTCTTCAAAGAAACAGATGTTTAGCAAAGACTGATGTCAAGGCATTGCTGTACAATTACAGGGCTATGTTACTCAGACTAACACTATATTTCATCTGTATATACTAGTGGGAATTACATATATTTAAATTTTCTCTATCAGTTTACTCCAGTAAGAGCCTAAGAAATCTGTATCATAGAATTGTACATTGTATTACCTTCACTGCCAAATCTCATTTGGGACCCACAACAAAAAAAGGACTGACAGCAACTCAAGGAACCACTGACATATTCAGAGTGAGGTTTTAATTAGATCCCTTCTTGGCTGAGCATCTTCTTGCATCCTGTTAGAATCTCTACTCCTTTGCACTTCTCAGAGATATTTAGGCACAGGGAGTCACACAAATGCCTGATGGAAAAGACAGATGAGTCAAACTGTTGGAAAGTTCCCCGGGCAACAGCTCAGATTGCTCACTCACTCCTCAGGCTTTTTCCTCCACTAAATGTCAGATGTGTCACTGATTTAGCAGCCACTGCCTGAAGAGATTTGATTTGTGCCACCATTGCCATCACTGATTTTCTTGGTTAATTCCTCTGCTTAAGTGATAACAGCAGATAGTGGCAGAGGTGGTCATAGAGCATCTCTGTATTTTCACAGGATGAAGCAATGGTATTAAGTGAAAGTAAAGCCAAAATTAAGAGAAAATTCAACCAATCTAAAGCAGCAGTTTCCAATTATGCAGAGAAGTTGTCTTTTTCAAATTTTGTATCAAGTAGCTGGGTCTCTTACAGGCACACTCTACAAAACTAAACTAAAGTGGCAAACAACCTTGAGCTGATAATAATCAACAGCCTGTACCTCCCTGCCTGTTTTGCAGGGCCACAAAAAGGCTGACAAAGCAAAGGTAAAATAAGACAGAGCAATACACTGAAACATCAACCCACCACGAGTCTCCCTCTGACTGCTGACCCAAATCACATCATGACACATATAAGGAGGAAGAAAATAGAAATTTCAGCATGTCAGAAGCATTTTGGTTACAGTGTATTGTTTTTCCTATCAGGTTTATAAAACGTGAAGCAAATTCTACCTTGTATTAGGGTTCAGCATCTCTTCACTTTCTCACCTGGAAAAACTTTAACAAGCAGGTTTGATTCCAGCAGTAAATTCCTGCCTCACCAACCTCATGTTATGATTTGGAAATGGAAATCAAAACCAATACCAGTGGTTTGGGATTACCTAGTAGCTGGAGATAACATCTTTCAAAACCCAGAGATTTCCTAGCTGAAGAAAAACTTTGTTCATTAGGCAGGTTGCTTGTTATTTTGTTGGTTGAAGAGATACATCAGGAAAAAGTTTTACCTTTTAAACTATTTAAATTTGGAGTACAAACATCTTTTATTTCCATTTAATTTTAAACTCTCCTTTTTAGAATTTAATAGAGACACGCCCATATTTTCAGTGCATCTTTAAAAAGTTATCACAACTGACAAGTGTGTCAAAATCAGGAAACTGAAATTTTGATGTATTGAAAACCAACCCATCTTGAGTCCCATTCCTTACTGCTCAGAGAAATGCTTCAGGTTTCAGAGAAATTGGATCTTTACCACTGAGAGTTTTAACAGCAATACTGCTTCATTTAATAGAGCCTGAAAACATACTTATTCTGACAGAGGCCATTTTCAGTGGAAACTATTTTGCTGATCACTTAACCATCTTCAGATTATACTGTGATTTAGACAGTACTTTCAGATACTTTCTTCCCTGTTTTGCACGATATGGAGAACTGTGTGCTTTTTTCTCAGGGTATTAAAAATGGAGGAGCTCTTCATGAAGTCTCACTCTTTCACATAAAGAATTCATTCTGACCCATTTCTTTAATTAAGAGAAAACTGGGTTAAAGGTATGATATTTTCATTACAAATCAAGTAGGTGGTTAAAGAGAAAAATGAACTTTACAGTACACTGAGGGGTACCATTGAAATATATATGTGTGTGTGTGTGTATATATATATACATTATTTTCCATTAAAGATTTAAATGGGTGTAAATAAGTTTTCTTTGCTAGAAAAGGGTAAAAGTTGAGACGTACCTTGGTCAAGTGCCAGGCTCCAGGGACAAGTTTAATGCTGACAACTCAGGGAATTCCACCTTCTCTGTTGCTTTATACTCTGCCTCTCCCACTACCTGTGGCACTCCACAACCACTGCTGGTCCACACGTGCTGTGTGCAGTTGGAATAAGGAATATGCCATGTTCTGCCATAATTTCTATTGTCAGCCTGAAAGAGGTGAATCTTGGCTGGAATGAAAAATTAGGTTCATTCTTTGAACCAAAATTAGCCCAGCCTGAGAGTAAGGTATTTACAGACATTTAGTCCTTTTTCTTGGACAGTGCAGCCTTAAAAACATCAGACAGGAAGAAAGAGAAACATCTGCATTGATTTTCATTGTTTAATACTCAAGAGTGAAAAAGTGTAAAATCACAAAGCTTATACCACCACAAAAAACGCAATTTCATTGCAAATGACCAGAACACAAGCTGCCTGCAAAGTTTCACACAGCTGACATCAACAAACCCAGGTTCAACATTCTTACCGTCTTCTGAAACACCTGCTGCTCACAAACATCAGCCAGCACAGAGCTCTCCCTGTCTCACACATCCTTCTTTATCTTCTATGCTCTATTTGCTTCCTAGACCAGTGGTTTACACATTTGAAAAAACAGTGCCCCACTTCTGATCTATATCAGCATAGAAATACTTAGTTTTTACCCACCCCAAAATACTAATTACATTTGAAAAGCGTTTTGTTTAATCCAAACACAGCGGTAAAGTTTTTATTTCTACTTAATGAAAAGCGTAATATGAGTAAGCTTCAAAGTGCATGCTGACTGAGGGTGTGCCACCAGTCTGCTCAGCCACAGGATATAATTCCTATGCAGAAAGTGATCACCTTGGGTGAGTTAGTACACCAGGGAGTAGGTTATGTTTGCTCTCATTAGTAATTCATGTACCTACAGCCCCAATTCTGCACATGCAGCCACGAGGCGTGCTGGATATGACTGTCCACCTAAATACACTTTGTTGTCTGAAGGTAGAATTATCCAAAAGTTATCATTATGTCTAAATGTCTCAGGTTAATAAGAACTAAGTGGAAAATAGGTTGCTTATATTAGAACTTTTTCAAAACTTAAACCTTTATATGTGAGGCAACTTCATTTTCATAGCCTTTCTTCATGCAAAGGAACTGTGCTTGAAATGTTCAAATCTTTTTAACATCATGCTAATGCACATTTCCAGTTCTCTACAGTAACCCAGCTTCCCAATAATTGATTAAAATCTTGCTCTTAAATAGAAATAGAGTACACTGAACAGATTTTTCCTCCAGACTATCAAAACAGAAATATATCTTGGCATAACCTACTGCACCTGACAGTGATGTGCAAAGGAATTTCTGAAGAGCTGTTGTTGCCTCAGTGGAAACAATACTGATTTTTAATTTTTTTTTTTTTATAATCCTTCAGTGCTAAGGGTACCTACATTTTATGAATCACTTGCTCCTCACAGGTTTATTCCCCCACCTTACATTATAATTCTCTCAACAGGTGAAGATAAACAGAACAGTTTTGGCATCACTGTTCCTAAGGAGCACCTCTGTCAAAGATTCCACAACGTATCAATAAACAGGCTTGACATTGTAAGTAGCTTTTTGTTGGTTGCTAATATAGTTTCTGCAGACATTTTTGTATCTGTTTTACAGAGAATGGTAAGTCTTGAATAAAATTTCAAGAAAACTTACACTCATTATTTTTACCTCTGTTGCTTACTACAGACCTGACTTCTTCCTTCATGCAGTTATTTGATACTTGAAGTACAGAATCTGATTACTGGCAGTATGGCATCTAGCTGGAAAATTCTGGCTTATACATGATTATTAAACACAAAGATGTTGCCACCTTTAAACTCATACAGTCAACTAAGGAAACAAAAGTATAGGATGAGATTAGAAGTATTACAATAATTAGCATCCTATTTATAAATGGAAGCACAAGATCTTTTCTGAGCATATAGGAATAATTTTGAAAAATATATTATCTATTACACACTGAATAGTATAAATAAGCTTAGATTACATTCCTTTAGTGCTTCTACACAACTCAGTTTCCTATTCATTTTCCAGCTGTTGGTGGAACTTCCAATTTCAACAAATTATTCCAGACAAAATGATGAAAACATTCAGAAAATTTTGCAGTGCAGACAAACCTCATGAGTTAATCTTTGGAACATTAATAGCTTTGTACAGATTCAAACTTAGTAAGGCACATGTGGATTAAACTGTCCTATATCTGAAAGAGCAGGATATGTCAGTCAGCACGGAGCTTCTCAGCTTTGCATTTACATTCATAGTATAAAGCAGCAGTCAGCTTTGAGAAATCTATTTCTGTTAATAGTAAGGAATCTGAAAAGTGACTAGTCATGCCAGACTAAGATAGTCTAACTGGATTCTAATATGGATCAGCACACACAAAACTAGGCTTACATAACCACAGGGGAAAAATCTGGGAGTCAGCACCGGCCGGGCTCAGCCACCCCGAGCCAGGTGTGTCTGCTCTGCAGAGGTGGGACACAGTGAGTGAGTGTGTGCTTGTGTTTGTGAGAGTGTGTGTGCAGAAATAGCAGCTTCTCACCTCTGTTTGTTACTTCCATATGTGTCCAGTATGGTATTTCTTACCCCAGTGACAGTATTTTGGCTGCTATTTTTGCTACTGCCAGCACCGCCCAGGTCAGGCCAGCCAGTGGTGCTGTGCTGGCTTCCAAGCTGAACTTATAAAGTCACTGAATTATAAAGTGAAATTATGTCCTTCATTCAACCAATGTGCAATCCAAGTGAAATTAGCTTATTTGCAAACGATTTAAGTAGAAGGCAACTTTGGCCTGAGGCACGTGTTACATTCATAGGAAAAAAAGGAAGAAAAATTCAAATCTCAGGTTAGGTTTGCAGGGGAAGTGATTGAAAAGGACATCTTGTTTGTAAACAAAGGATTATCTGGGAATGAGCTGACACACAATGATCATAAGTGTCATCAATGTAATTTGTAAAAGTTCCCTTCTAACAGGACCCATATCAGCTAATTTCACTGTGTTAGGAAATTAGGCACTATGTAATCATGTTTGACACTTCACACTTAGCAATACCTAGTATCAGGTAACCCATAAACTGCAAAATAAGTTGAGGTTACTAATGTACACAGCCACTGAATCTGTAAGGAGTTCTCCTTACCTCAGTGGGAACACTATCCAGTCTAGTTTTTAAATTTGTTTTCTTTTTAGAGATATTAAATCTACTGCTGTCTAACCATAAAATTCACTATTTCTCACCTGGAATACTGTGAGAAATTCTTACCTCACTGTTACCTCTTTCTTTTTTGCACTGCATTCAAGCTATACAAACAATGTCACTTTTGTCAATTCTTGCTATGCTTAGTTTGATCCTACAGGATCATATCTAATTTTATAGCTGTAATAACTGTCTCTTACAAGGTATTCATTAGGTATTGCATATAAGTACACAGAAATGGAACTGAAAATCAGCTACAACCACTCATTAGCCTCATATTCTGTTAAATTTGTGGTTAGTAGCTTGAGATTTAAATAGAATTGCATAGTAATATTGTAGTAATCAAGTACAATACAGTATTAAGAAAAAATAATTTGAAAAGTCCTATTCAAGCACACATTTAATAGTTAATGTGCTATAAAACAAACAAAAAACAATAGAATCCTTTGAATTCCCCAGTAGTAAATTCCTGTTTCTATGGGTGGAAAAATCTGAAAAGATTAGACACAGAACTCTGAGGAAAAAATACTAATAGCATGATCTCTCCCAAAAATAAAATTTCCAATAAAATAAAATGTGCTGAATAGAGGCTTAAATTCAATATTTTTCAGTCCACCATTAATAATCGAAATAGTTTGAGTGTCTCCCCATCCCTTTTTTTCTCATTAAAAAAAAGGATAATAAAAAATACGTATAAACAAATTGCTATGTAGGCTTCATCACAGAGTCCTTTCAGAACCACTGTCCATCATTATCCTCATCATCTTCCTCCTCGTGGTCCAGGTAGACAAAAGCCACTTTCTTCCCTTCAGAAGTGTCTGACCTTTGGTCGACCGTTCTTTGCAACTGCACAGTTTGATCAAAAAATGAATGTTCCGCCACCTTTTCACCCTGATCTTGGGAAAAACTGGAGAGAACGTAGCCACTTCTTGTGCTTCCATTTCCTGCAAGCTGGTTGCTTTCAACGATGACCTGGGGCTGACCAGCAGAAGGGTCTTGCTTGTTGGACACCAGCATTGCCCCTTGCTGTTCTCCACTCTTCACTGCAGATATTCCACCCAGATTGGAGACATCCATTTGGAAAGTGTAAGCTGTTTCCCTGGAGCCTACTTTAATATGCTTCACAGAGCTGCTGCTCTCAGATGACTCTGCTATTTGTGAAAGATCTTCCACCACTCCAGCAACGGGTCCTGAGAAGATGATTTCCTCAGCATGAGTTCCTGCAGGACTTATTTTAACGTGCCTGAAAGCTCTCGAGCCTCCTGAAAGAGTCTGGTCTTCCAGTTCAGTGATTTCTGTGTGCTCAGAGACAGGCCCCTGGTAGATGATCTCTTCAGCTGTCATAAAGCCCTGGGGACCCAGCTGGATTTGTCTGACTGAACTTTCTGCCTGTGAGAAGTCCCTCGTGCTGCTGACCTCCACTGTACCGGAGATGGGTCCTTCAAAGATAACGTGCTCAGTACGAAGCTCTTTTGGGCCCAGCCTGAAGTGCCTCATTGATCTGCTGACATCCACAGCCCCTTCAGCCTGGGAGAGACCATCTGAGCTATTGAGGGCCAGAGAGTCCGAACCCGACCCCTCAAAAGAGACTTCTTCAGTCACTTGCCTTGATCCTACTGTCACAAGTCTTGTGGCCCTGCTGAAGTCTGTTGAAACCTTCTGAGAAAGATTCCCAGAATCCATCTCTTCTACAATTGTAGTAATAGGGCCTGTATAAATTACTTGTTCTGTGGTTTGGACTTCCTTGGGGCCCAGTTTAAAGTGCTTCACAGATTGGCTGAATTCTGACAGTCCCTCTCTCTGAACAAGATCTTCTGTAGCACTGAGCTCCAGCGTTTCAGAACCAGGCCCTTCATAGAGGACCTGCTCAGACCTCTGGACTTCTGCTGGGCCAACCCTGACACACCTCTGGGACTTGGTCTCATCAGCTGATTGTGATGAGTGAGAGGCCTCTCCATAATCCACAGTTTCTGAAACTGAACCGTCATAAACAACCCTTTCAGTGGTGTGATAGCCAGTGCCACCACTCCACCTCGTCGTGGATGAGCTGTAGATCTCTTGGTCAGTAAAAGGAGTGTATTTGTCACTGTGGGAAGAAACATCTATATTGCTCCTATCTGAGCTCTCTTCCTTCAGGGAGTGTATTGTTGCCTTCTCCTTCTTGCTTGTGATTACTTCACCAAGCTGATCTACATCAAATTCATCAGTATTAAGGGTCTGGGACAGATTGACTTCAGCAACAATTGTCACTGAGCCCCCCTCCTCCTTCTGATCAACTTTTTTGATATCAAATGCTAAGTTACTAGCATCCACCTTGTTGTCTTTTGTTAATGCAGAGAGCTCCTCTTTCACACTTTCTGGGAGACTGCCCTCCAACTGCTCCAAAGCTTCCTTCAATTGATGTTTAGGATCCTTCGTTTCCTTGGATAAAAGCCCTTTTATCGAAGTCTGAAATTCATGGGGAATTTTAATTTCTTTTTCAATAACAATGGATTCAACATGGGATCTTTCACCTTCAGGATGCTCTTTTAAAATATGGGCACTCGCTTCCTCCCCCACCACTTTATAGGTTTCTTCTGGAGAGCTCACACCTTCCTCTCTCTTACTTTGTGTGCCTTGCAAAAATTCATCTTGCCAAGAATATTTAATAGTCGATTCTTCTTCAATATGAATTTGCCCATATACTGAGTCATCATATTTTTCATTAATAATAGGATGCTCATCAGGAACAGATACAAAATATTTCTGTTCAATAGGTGAGTCATCTTCCTCGGTTACTTCTTCCACACGAGTGAAGCTCTCGTGGCGCGGTTTCTTCTTTTTGACATCTTCATACATGAAGGTGATGTTTTGTTCCTCTTCACCATAACGCCTCTCCCTCTCAGGGAATGAATCCTCCACTTCTTCTACTTGGAAAGGTGTTGAAAAATCAGTCCTTTCCTCAGTGGTGTAATCCAGTGGCTCCTCCACGATCTCCACATTCACAGACACGTTCTTTCCGCTCTCGCTTCCTTTCAGGCCGTGATGGACAATATCTTCTATCTCCTCTTTGGAAGGAGCTCCCCCAACTCCCTCTCGAATCACTTTTCTAACATCCTGGTTTGGTAGATGTCCTAAGTCACCTTGATCACAAATAACTATGTCTTCTTGAACTTGAGACTGCACTGTGAACTCAGTCTTTATTTTCCCTTCATCTTCTTGTTCTTTCTTATCAAAATAGGTCACTTTGGTGTCTGTTGACATCTGTGAACTAGAAGACTGTGTGAAACTTTTAAGAATGTCAGCAACAATATTCTCTGCTATGTTTTCAGTTGGCAAAGTTCTTATTTTATGGCTTCCATCCCTAATTTGCTCTTGACCTTCCAGACCAGACTCTGCTTCTGAAATCCTCACTTGGCGAGTTTCAGCAGACTGAGTAACATGGTCATCTGTTTCTCTTCCTATGGAAGTTTTAACGCCTTGCACCCTTATTTCTTTTTTTCTCTGAAGTCCTTTGTCAGGAGCAGGCCTTTCAATAGTGATTGGTACCTCAATGACATCTTTGCTTCTTGATTCCGAGGTCATGGTTGCATCTTTTTTGCTTGATTTACTTTCCAAAGTTCTTGCAGTAGAAATATCACTCCCTGTTACCTTCTGGCTAACTTCCTCACGGATATATTTTTTCTGCTCAGTCTTCCTCCCAAAATCGACAGTTTCTTCTATAAAAGATTTCTCATCTGTTTTCTTTTTCTCATCTTTCGTTTGTTTCTCCAGCTTATCTTTTTCTTTCAGCAGAGATGTCTTCTCATCAGTTGGTTTGCTGCCTCCTCTTTTATCTTTTAGCGTGGTCCGAGTTTCAATTATAGTTTCTTCATATTTAGATGGTTTTACATTGGTAATCAGCTCATAAGCTGGAAATCTAGTGAAGCCTGGTTTAGTTCTTGTATTTTCAGCATCAGGCTTGTGGTCCTTGTCTGATCTTTCAGCATGTGCTGATTCTTTCAAAAAAGATACTGTGGATGAAGTTGTAACTTCCGTTTTCTTTCTTTCTGGAATCCTCTTTTGCTGCATTTCAGTGCTTCTCCAGCTACTGTAGTCTGGAGTAAATGTTCTTAGTTCTTTGTGGTCTGTTACAATCCTTTCATCCTTTGTTACAGTGGTTGAAGGGCGATACGTTGAACCAAGTAGGTCCCTTCCAAAAGTTCTTCCCCCCATTGTTGTGTGTGATCCAGCCTGTGTGGAGCGAGCTGAGTAATGTGCAGAACTGCTCATATTTGTCACTGGCATTCTGTGCCTTGTGTCAGTGATCCTGGCAGCTGGTGAAGCTTTATTTCTATTTCTTTCTTGATAAGTAGAGTAAATATCAGTGTAGTTATATGAAGTGTTTATAATATCTGCAAAGAGAGCACAGGTAATAAAATAATGGTTTGTATCTAAAATACTATCAAATAGAACTAAGAAAACATGCACTATGTTTTTTGAAAGAAATAATGTCTTCATTTTCAGTGGAACTTTGTAAAGGCATTCCTGTAGGTTTTGCCTGTTAATTAAGTCTATACATAAATTACATTAAAGCTGAAAGCAAAGCTTTTTCTCAAGTTGGAAGATCTTGCTAATTTTACCTGTTGTGCACTACTGGGTATTGTGGCATTTACTGAGGAATTACACTTTTTGTATTTATACTGATGTTCATTTACAATTTCTTATTAAATAATGTATGCTAATATCATAGGCTGGGTTTTTTGCTTCATTAGCCTAAGTGGCCTGAAGTTTCTTAGTTCCTTTTGACATTTAATGGTACACCTGCCATCACATACGAGAAACTGCAAACACAAATACAGCCCTTCATAGCCACACAATAAAGCACAACAAGGGAGAGAAATAAAGAACCTTTTAGGCTTTATCTATAGAAATTAATACAATGTGCCAAGAATATCTGACAGTTAAGACCAACCAGTACTGCACTACTCACATCTCTCACTCCTGAAAAGCTACCATATCTCCTCTGACTTTTGGTAGTGTCCTGTATTATTTCTGTAACTCCTCCCCTATTCTGTGAATATGCCTGAGCATTGTCTGCAGAAGTACTGGCTACACAAATCCAAACTGTGCTGTCCAGATCCAGGCACAGTGCTCACAATTTAACAGCACAGGCAGATCTATGTGAGCATTTCAGCCCAGGCCTGAGCCTGTTGAATTTCCTGCTACACACAGCCTTCAGATGTCTTCTGGGACTACAGTAATGACCCCACATTGTTAAACTCATGAGTATTATCCAGATTAATTCTGTTATTAATTGCAATAGCCACAGCAGTCACAGTGAAGGTCCATCTTATCTAAAATCCTGTTTGCAGGGACCAGGAGTAGATACACAGGGAAGAGTATGAGAACAGGGCAAGTAAATAGTGATACTTCCCTCGTGTACTCTCACAGCCTCCAGAGATTTGCAGCTCCTAAGATAGAAATGGTATCTTTATGTTTAGTAAGTCTTTGATTTGTCTTTCATTACTCTCCTAAAATATCTCTTTAAACCCATGTGAACTTTTTAACACTCACAATGCCTTAGGATGACGAACTCCATGGTTTTAACTACATGTTCTGTTAAACACCTCTTGCTTTATATTTCAAAACTCTCTTAAGACCTATGGGCATCCAAAAGTTCTTCAGAGCTACGAGACATCACTCCCTATGTTCTCCATTCAAGCCATGATTTTATAAAGTATCTTATATAGAAGAGCAATATGTTGATTTAAAATATTAACACTCAAAACTAATTCAATATTCACTTTGCAATACACCCATAAAAATATACTTCAGGAACACTATAACATAATAATTTCCAGTTATATTTAATTTAATACAAAATTAATTTTTTTTATATTAATATTTTACCTTGAGGCAGTTTCCCTGCATGCTTTTCTCTCCATATAATCCACTGCTTGCTCTCCCCTTCTAACAAAGCTCTGCAAAACACAAAGGGCATTTCATTAAAATACTGGGAACAATAAGCATAATATTTTACATTTATAAGTCTTAGAAATTGAAACAATTATCCTGTAGTTGCCACATTCCATTAGACCAGGTTGCTCCAAGCCCCATCCAACCTGGCCTGGAACAGTTCCAGGGATGGGGCAGCCACAGCTTCTCTGGGCAAGATGTTTTATAAAGAAAAGGCAAAAAAAAAAATTTGCAGCAACCTTCCTGTTTGTAAAAGAATAGTAAAGGGGGTGTTGTGATATGAGGGAAATGTTAGAGCAGGATTTGCAAGTTCTGTCATTTTCAAATGAAAAATGAAGGCAAGTATAACTTCTCCTGTCCAACACAGTGCTGGAGGAAACAATTTACAGCATTAAATTAACTATTCTTAGTTGCTATTCCATTGGAAAGCAGCACAACACATTTCACAAAAAAGGAGTAGGAAAATTCTCTGTGACAGAAACTGCTTGGTTTCCTTTAATGACATCTCTCTCCCCGTTCCTCAGCCCTCCTCCTTTTTGGCAGTGGCACTCCAACAGCTCCCATACTTCCAGGAAATGCCGGTGCAGCACTGGAAATGCTGCATCAGGGTCTTTCCCTGTGCAAGGGAATGGTACAGCCAGCACAGCAACTTGGGGGGGTTTATATTGCTCCTACCAGCCAGTTACAGCATTTCTGTGTTTGGGAATGCCAGATGTTCTGCACTGATAAGACACAGCTGCAACATCAAAGCTGGCAAGGGTAAGGCTGGAGGACTGTGATAGCCAAGGCTTCTGACTCCCTGGGGCAGGAGCTGAAAGCCATTTAGGATTGGGGTACAAACATCTCTGCTGGACATTTATGTCAAAACTAACAAAGCAGGTGTTTTAAGCATCACCTGTGTATTTCACACTTCCCATGACTGATCACTTTGGCATTAGCAAAATATCATTAGCAAGGATTTCTTTGCCTTGATGGATTTGTCTAGATCCAGAAGAAAAGCCAGGTTAGAACTACCCAAAGTAGGCTTAGATGGGCATCTTTCCTTCTATTTCATGAGTTGAAAAAAGCCACAGTAAAAGCAATTTATCTTTCTCCATGTTGAGAGAAGCTTCAGAGTAATTAGATCCCTTCAACACATATAATGGTCCCAAGACCAAACATCTGATCTGATGAAGCCAAACAAATTGCTCTGACAGGCCTGCCAGAGAAGCTGGTGGTGACGCTGCAGAAACACATCCAGGAGCAGGCAGTGAAAGTGTTAACCATGACGGAGGAAAGCAGGAATGTGGGGAGTTTGACTAAGGATTTCTGGCTGCTGTTAAAACAACAGTTGTTCAGTTGCTGCAGCAACGTATGAAGTCACTAAAAATAAGTTCCAGGAGGTAACTGTATATGGCAAAGGGCAGCAGCCCACAGAAAAGCTGGATCTGAAGTATTACTACTGAAAGTGAAAGGCAAAGCTTCCTGAAACCTCGGTAAAACTGGACAGAGAATCAGCATTTTACTGGACACTTCATAATATGTATGACCTCACTCTTACCAGAAAACCAAGAAAATGTTACACTGAGCTTGGCTTACTAAACTGGCATGAGAAAGGGCAGTGTACTGTACTGAGCCAGCAAACTCAGGTTGTGCTTCTCAGCTTGACCATAGCTTGAGGTTATGCAAGTCATTTTGCTTCTCTATTCCTCTGCATCATTTCCTAATAATAACTTCTTGGTGGTAAGGTCTGCTTTTAAACTTAAACTGCCTAAAGAATTAATTTCAACTGTACGAACTTTTAAGCACTCATAGTAATAATAAAAAAAAAAACCCATTGCCCCAAGCAGCCCTCTTCTAAAAAAATAACCATGTCAGCTACTTCCTGGAAATCGGGTCCCGAATGATATGTACTCCCATTTTGTTAACACTTAATTTAAGTGTTTCCAGAAAATAATCCAACCGCACCGTTAGCTCATCTCATTATTAATGTCATTTATCTAAAGTTAGCAGGGACATGCTCATCAGCCTGTGCTGGATGACAACAGAAATGACCAGTCCATGAAAGCAGGAGGAGGAGATAAAGTAGTTGGATGGGGAGAGGGAACAAAAGGATGTAGTGCAAATTTTATTATGGGCATTCAGAACAGTAATGACTTCATTTCAACTACAGAAACCCAAAATCTCAGATGGGGCAGTTGGCCAGCAAGCTGTAAAAATTCATCCTCTCTATCCTGGGTATTTGCTAAGGGGTTACAAAAGATCTCCACCTCTCCAGGAAGGGGGTCAAGGCCATTCCAAATCCTTTTTCCATCCTCCCAGGATGGGAGAATGAGGAGTGTGAAGAACAGCAGGTAACTGCATGTTAAATTCCCCAGGTATTGAAAACTCAGTGTGTTCTCAAAATAAAACCCATACAGGAGTAGAACCTATTGGATGGTACAATTTATGAAGGGGAAGTAATGAGACTGACTGAAAAAGCTGTGGTGAGTAGCTCAGAGGACCTTAATGCTGGTGATGATTTTGTGAGAGGAAGGCATGGAAAGGGTCAGAAGTGTTGATGGAGGAACACAAGTGGAAAGTCTACCTGGCAAGTGTGTTCAGAGATCCTAACAATGATTATGGAAATAAAAAAAAAGTTGTGTAGCCTTTGCTGCTTCAGCATACAGGGTGGTAACCTGAACAGAACACTTGTATGACACTGGAATTTCAAAGTGAAATATTTTACCCTTCAACAACATATTTTAGAGAGGACAGAAAACCTCCTGAACCTATTGGTACAGGCTCTGAGCAGCCTCTGCTATGTGAAGAGAAGTTACTGCTAGCTGAGGAGAAAGGCCAGAGAGTAATTCTGATTCTAGGCAGGTTTTCTATCTCCTTTTAGAATCAAGAGTTTTACAGGGTGACTAATTCACCACTTCTTTCTGGAAATAAAACCTAAGCATACTTAAGTAGCTGTGGTTTTGAAGGGTTCCAAGGACAGAACAAAACCATGAAACACTTGATAAATATTTACTTCAACAGTGACAAAAAGGTTTAGGAATGGAGATTCCCATGAGGTATAACTTCACAAAGCCACATAAGACACATATTTCACTTCCTGAGTGGATCTCAGCTCCCAGAGCAGGAAGGGTGAGCAGAGTCTGAGAGGAAATACACTTGAACCTTAAGGAAGGGTGTTCCTTGCAACAGGGATCTTTCTTCCCACTCGAGGAGCAATGGTGACTAATGGGAAGAACTGACCTTGTAACAGAACTGCAGGAGTTGTAACACAAAGAGAAAACACAGGGTGGGAGGTAAAAAGAAGGCTCCAAGACCAGCTACCACACCCTTAACCTATAAGGAGGAAAGGAAATGCCAGGGCCTTCGTGGGAGCCTCTCCATGGGAAGTTCAGGATGTTGGACTGAGTGTGAATAGGTGCCTTTTGTTTCCAGTATGCAAAAGCAAGGATATATGCCAGCATCCTCTGTGAAAACCAACTGAAGCTACATTCACATGCCCTTTTTCTCACAGGTAAAAAGACCTGGGAGAGGAACAGGATTTGAAAAAGTACATGAGTGAGCTCTCCAGAATTTTCATATTTGACCTTACTGACTGGGTCCCCTCCCACAGCAGGGTTGATAGAGACACACAAGAAGGAAGAAACTATTTTCTTGAATAAAGGGAGAAAAGAGAAGAGGAATAGGTAAAACTTCATAAATATAAAAACACAAAACAACCACTTTTCAGCTTCTGATATTTTAAAATAATTTTGTTTGCTGGCATTTGCATGTTTTTTATCTGTAGCAAGGCCCATTCTCTTGTTCTCATCTACAGATCATCTTCAGTGGGCAGATGCTCATTTTTCCACTGACACCTGCCTTGCCAAGGCCATCGGAGACACAAGTTGCATTCACATCCATCAGATGAAGAAACCCTACAGATTAAGGAGCTTCTTAACTGGACAACAAACACACTGCAGGTGATGCTGAATTGTTCTCCTGAATTGTTCATTAACCAGGGCAGGGAATTTTTAGACAAACCAATAATGCTCAGATAATCAGTGACACTACTCTGGAGAAATTCCAGAATTTCATGGGCTTACAAAGTTTTCAACCAACTGAATATCTGGGCATTATCATTCCTAGTTCTGGATGAATACTAATCATCAAAACAACTCTGATAATTCTGTTATTGTGACAGTGCTAATCCTGTTTTGCAGATGAATAAACCGAGGGAGAAAGTTTAACGACAGCAGTGAAAGTCAACAACAGAGCTGGGATTAAATTCAGAAGAATCATGTTTTTTAGCAAAGTTAACAGAATTAACACACACAGATGAGGATCACAACTGGCTACCCCTTCCATAGTCATGCTCCAGACACTATTGGCTTTCCAAGGATCACAGGGATCCCATTCCACCAACAAACAGCAAGGTACTGTCACTTATCAAGTGACTGCAGATAACTTGTCCCACACTGTTTGTGATTTTATCTCATCCAGAAACCAGCCTTGGTCTGTGCCTCCTTGCAGACATTCTCTGCTCACTACTCTTTATCAACCAACTCAGAAGTTATTTCAAGTTTCTCATATTTTCAGTTATGCAACTGAAATTGAATTTCATATGCATCAGTGGATTGATAGTCCACACACCTCACCCATAATTCAGCTGGTGCTATCTTTATCCAGACTTACTGGTTCCCACTCAGGACACAACATTAATGCTTTAGGACACAGAAGCATATATTGTATTTAACATGAAATACCCCATCTATTTACACAGGTTGAATATTAATAATGCACCCAATGTAAACTTTCTAGAGGAAGACCCTTTAGGGGAATTTCTTCCAAATTTACCCTAAACCAGGACAAAGGCAAAGACAGAGGCAGTGTCCTTAAAAAAATACAGAAGTAGCCTAACATAAAATTTTTGCAAATTATCCCTTTGCTCAATAAGAATTGCACATCTCTCTGTATTTGAAGATCAGTATCTCAATGAAATGTGTTGAAAATATTGTGCTATTTGTAGAAAAAATTCATCACCTTTACAAGAAGGAAGGATCTTCCTCCAGTTCATCAGTTTTGGGTTATTTAGGGTTTTTTTTTTTCATTCCAAATCAGTTTTGTGCCATGTACATCATGATTCTCCAGACAAGAGAATTACTCTGGCTTTTCAACCCCACAACTACTTAGTGGCTAGAGAGAAGTACAGTCCTGAAGATTCATTAGCAAAGATGTTTGCTCTTATCTCACACTTGATCTAAACATGTTTTCATAACAAATCAAGGATGAAGAAAGGCAGGACTTAATCAAACAGACTTTTCTGTTATCTTCCCACTATCCCACAACTGCAACAAGGATGGGCAACTCTGCTTACAGATGGGCTGCTTACATCAGTGCTGCAGGTGGGTATCAACATATTTAAACAATGAAATGTGCCATGTAAGTTGATGGCAACTACATAACCTCAAGTTTTACTGATTGCAGTTCAGGGATATTGTCTCCTCAGCTTGTAACCAAATATTGCCCCAAAAATTCCCATCCATCTGATACTCACCTGACCAGGACTAAGGAGGTTTCTTACATACCACTATATTTGTACCAAGTTAATAGGATTCCTATGGATTATATTGGCTCTAGAGCCTTGAGACTCCCCAAGTCTCTGTTTATATTTTAAATGCTGGAAAGAGGATGAATGGGGCTCCCACACCTATAAAAAGGGATTTAAATGATCCTCTGTCTAGACAATAGAGTGTGACCACAAATCTTACCTGTAGGTTTCAATTTCAAGGATGAGGCCTGCTTTCACCTGCAGGAGTTCTTGGTAGTCCCTCAGGTAATCTGTGATTGACGTGGTCAGGAACTGCTTTTCTTCTTCCAGGGCGTCAATTATTCTCTGAACAGAAACAAATTATTTTTGGTTTTGAAAGAACATAAAAATCTGTACACATCAGTGCCTTAAAACATAAAAATTTTAATTAAAAAAAAACCTGATACAAAAAATACATCAATGTTCTATCACTTCAAAAACCAGAAGAAATCAGCTCCATGACCTTCCCATATACAAGCTGAAATACTTTGTTCCTGAAGCAAGTTTTATGCTAAGTTCATTTTATGCCTTACTAATTTAAATTATTTCAGTAAAACCCATTCAGATGCCCTGCACAAAAGTTACTAAGCACACACAGCAAGGAAAATACACTTCTTTATAAGACTTACATGTGACTCATTTGGTCATTTTAAGACATGCTTAAATCACACTTGAGATCAGAAATTTCAGCAATTGCTTTGCCATGAGGACCTTATCAGTATTTTCAGTTCCACAGATGTGTGGGCTCAAACCAGTTTTGGAATTTGAGCATCTGAAGATACTCACAGTGCCCACAAGGTAAAAGATGAACCTGCAGTGGTTCCTGCAAGTTTTCTACAGTATTTGGATACCTGTTTTGAGGTCCACACAGCTCTGTCCTAGCTGCTGCTCAGAAGATGGATAAAAGATTGCTCATTTTCATCTCAATAACTATATATGACCCTATGCAACACAACTAAATATAAAAGGTTATTTATATTTACACTAAATGGCAGAAGGAAGAAAAGAATAAAAAGTGCTTTAATCACTGGTGTTACCTCTCACATGAAGGGTGAATTGTCATTTATATATATATATATTTGTTCTAAATCTAACCTTGCTAACTAAAATGCTACAGATTGCACTTTGTTCTGGGGGCTGGGAAGACAGAAATTAAATATCAACAAAGGCCCAATTCTGTTCTGTTCACGTCACTCTGCAGTGTGCAGGAACTCTGAAATGTCATTTGCAGAGCAAAACCTCATACACACGTACAGCACTGAACATGAATTCTCAACAGTATATTTTAGATTTTATCCTGACAACTGCTTTGCAATCAAACTGGAAAATCAAGGCACTGATGGTTTAGTTTTAAAAAATTCAAACTACGTCACTTATAGGCAGCAAGTGCTCCAGTATCATAGTATGAACAATAGCATAAAAATGAAGATACTCTGCTGTTAATGCCAGCATGATGTGCTAGGCAGAAGTAAGAACTAAGAATATAAAGTGCTGGCATGTCAAACATTAATAGTTTTGGGGTTTTTTAAGTAAACTAAAAAGAAAGCTCTATGAAGGAAGCTGCCTATATTTGCCTATACATGTGGGTACAGTTCTCTATATAACACATTAATCTCTTTCTTCATGTGCCTTTGCAGCTCTTGCTAAATTATAACACTGATGTTTCCCTTGACGTGACAATCCTTGCCTACAGTCTTCAGTGTACTTAAAATTCTCTTTTTATGGCGGAAGACAAATCATATCTGCATGTCTGAAAGAGCACCACAAACCCCCCAAGAGCCTCCTGCAGACCCCAGTGGAGTCACCATCCCATGGCCATGCAGACCTTTAGCAGCTCTGAGGTAACAATCCTGTCCAAGAACAGCACAGACACAACAGAAAATCCTGAGGTGAGAAGGGAAGACAAGTACAAGTACTGCTTTTAAAAGGAAAAGGCTACCCAGAAAGAATGGCCAGGGTGCAACAGAACCAGCAGTCAGAAAAAGGTGCAGAAGAAAACCAATCCCTAAGAGCTCTGATAGAAAAGTTAAACGATTCAGACGTTTCTTCCCTCCACAATTAAACACAGAATAACCTATACATGCTCATGCATTCCTTAAAAAGAGCTTTAGAGTGCAGCAGTCCCAGAAAAATCCATACAGGAAATTTCTACACTGGACTACAGAGCGTGGGGAGCTCTGAAAGACAGGGGCTGTTCAAACCTATCTGAAAACACAGGAGCTGCAGTCCGTCAGCCCCAGGTTCTCTACTCTGGGTTTGAAAAGCCACCTGGATCCTGCCCATGGGTTTGGAGAGCACTGGGGATCCAAGAGCTGGAGTTAATGATTACCATAAGGGGCCACATTCCTCAGCCAGCTGTGCAGTAGTTCCAAAGGAATTAATTCCCGTGGGAGCAGACACTCTATAGACTGGATGGCAGACAGCCCAGTCACCCAGCCCTCCATCACTGATGCTCAAACATAAAGCAGAAGACAACTGGTCTCAAGTCCTGTCTCCAAGCACACCAAAAAGCACAGAAACCAATCCATCAAAGTTCAGGAGATTGCGAGCCAACAAAGCCATTTTGCAAAAGGTAACCTCTACTTGGCAGATCTTGTGTTTTCTTCACACAGGACTCTCTTGGAAAGAGCTGTTTCCCAGGCACATCAATCACAGCCCCCAAATCCCAGTGATGTCCTGCTAGGACTAAGTAAAGGAATAGAAACTGTTTTCTCACCCTTCAGATGTTCCTTTCCAGGCAGCACTGGGAAATTTTAGAAGGGCAGTAGGGGGGAAAGAATTTCCTTGGGTTGTGCAAGCTGTACCTGCTGAGGGAATAGAGGATTCCAGGCCCCAGCCCTTTCCATCTGGTACTATTTACTGATCCCATAGCTCATTCAGTGGCTCAGCAGGGGAGGAACTCCCACTGCACTTGCCTGGCTCAAAACTGGTTCACAGAGAAAGGCACATGACATATTGACATTAAATGTGGATTTGACAAGATTTTTTCTCCTCTTGAGCTCACAACACTGACACAGGAACTGATCCTAAACCCACTCTTATCAGTGAAAAGTATCTGCCTGGTTTCAGAGCAGCAGGATGGGCCATGGAGGGTTTTACATCCAAATAATTCAGGGTTTTCAAACCACCAGGAGTTTTTGCATCAGTATTCTCATAGCACACAGCTAAAATTATGGAAGTAAGAGACCTATTGAGTTCATCCCTTTAGCACTCAGGACCAGTGAAAATTTTCCAGTGTATGATTTACTGCCTACCTGGTTCAGCTGCATTATAACTCCAGATATTTATTTCTATTTAACACTGCTGAAAGCTTCGGTGAGGATAAGGGCAATGCAGGAGGCAAAGATGAACATATAAGGCAACTGAATGATATATGGAAAATATGAATAAATCTAATTGCCATTGCAGCTGCAATGAACAATAATAACTTAACTTTAATCTGTACATACATATAATTTCTACATGACACTCTACAATAAATAAGCATGGAATTGATGCTCTTTAAAGGGTAGTTAAAAACCCATGCTCAACATATTTCAACGAGTAAAAGAAATGAGTGAGTAAAAAAAAAGCTTTGATCCCAAGAACAAAAGCTGAAACAGCTGCTCCCACGCATTCTATAATTTTTCTTCCTGGATGTGAGCAAAAGATCTTATTTCTTATGTACAGGAGACTGGCAACTGCAAAAAGGCCTTTCTCGTTAAAATCCAAACATAAGACCATTCAGAATTAATAAACCCTATGACATATTTGAATATACATCTAGATAATATTTAATTTCTGGTGAAAATGATCAGATATTTTCAACACACGTTTTTCTTCTTCTTGTATTACTAAGATTTGAAACTATTTCTCCTGTAAAATCCAAAGATGCCAAATGTTCGTGAGAGTAACAGAGAAGTCTGCAGTGTTGGTGTCAAAATAACAATCCATTTTGGAGTATTGCATCAGGACCATTCAAGGGCATCCATTGATTTTGATTATTTGACTTCTGCAATAGATTGCTGTCATTTACAGTGGGTTTGTCCTGTTGCTCTTCCACAGAAAGTTCTTTAAAAATACAACCAGATACAGAGATAACTGGTTTAAAAACACCTTGCTGAGCTGAAAAAGTTAAATAAAAGCCATTCTCACTGGCTTTAGAAGAAAAACTTGTGGCATGGACAGTAAGCTATACAATATGCTCTCTTTACTCCATATTTAGAGCTTTTCAGTTTGAGAAATGATGACTTTCATTATAAACCCCTAATAAAAATACAGACAGCAAAAAATCCATGTTTTGGAAATCTAAGAAACTCTAAATATAAAATGGAAAAAACGAAGAGGTTTATTTCTTCTTTGCATTTTCACCTGGTTTTGCCTGTTGGATAGATTTAATTAACGAGGGATTTACATATGTCATCTTCTACAGCTTAGGGAATGTTTACATATGTGACTGTGAGAATGAACTGTCCTGTCAAAAATGGAAAAAAAATATTTAAAAGTTAAGAGCCTTTCCTATTACTTCTTACATACCTAATCTGTCTCAGCTCACAGCATCTGCAAACTATGCAACTTCCAAACAATCTAGCAGAGTACAAAAACCAGACACACACAGAGCAACAGGTCCCAGTCCCCTCCCAGCTGCCAACATCTCCATAATCTACCAGGGCTGCTGGACACAAAGCTGGACAAAGCACACGGGCTCAGGCACACCCCCAGCTCCAGCAGGGTGTTAATAAAGGGTCTAACAACGAACAAAAGAAATGTTGCCCTCAGGAAATGGGCTGCATCATCTGATACGTGCTCTCCACTCCCAGGGGGATGAGCGGACACTCGGCTGTTCCGGCAGGAGCTGATCCCCTCCCAGGCACGCTGCACCAAACATGGTCCTGACAGCAACCAAATCCCCAGTGCCGGTGCTGTAACTCCCTGTGTGACAACACCGACATCCACCTCCAACATCTCGCCTTTGCACTAAGTTTTCTTAACTACGCTGGGGACCACAAGCTTTTCCCGAGGCTCAAGGCACGCTGGTATGGGTGTAAAACAGGAAGAAAATTCAGATTATTTCTCTGATTGGGACAAGCCACCCTCACGCCTCAGGGCCGTGTCCCACGGCTCCGGGGCTCGGTTCATTTGCTGCCAGGGACCGCTCCGTGTCCCAAGCGCTCCTGCCAACCCTGCCAGGAGCCCTGGCAAGCTGCTCCATGCCCTTGGCCACTTGCCGAGAGCAGGTCGGGAAGGGAGCACCTGTCACCAGGATGATGTCCTCAGGGTCACTGTCTCCCCTCTGAATCACACCCTTCGCACCCAAACCCCCCGGCGGGCTCCAAGGGACTCCCCGCCCCACACTGAGAAGGGCTCAGCAGCAAAAGGCTCCTGCTGGGCCACCTCCTCTTCCAGCCTGGGGAAAACCCACTGCCAGGAGGCAACCTGGGGTGGGCAAGCCCTGGACCACCGCGAGTCAGAGCAGTTTTAGCATCTCCCGGAGCAGAGCGAGGAGGAGGGATGGAAAACTCGGCCTCACATGGCGCGATGGACCAGAACTGAAGGGAAAACGCGAGTGACAGAAGGAGTGTCAGCGGAGCCCCAAAACAGGCACCGGGAGGCGGGAAGGAAGCGGGACAGTCCCGGGACCGGGGGCCATGTGCCACCCACCTGGTACTCCTCCAGCTCGGCGCCGTGGCGGTCCTGCAGGGCCAGCATCTCCTGCTCCAGCCGCTCCCGCAGCGCGCACAGCTCCCGGCCCTGGCGGTGCAGATCCTCCAGGTGCTGCCGGCACTGCCGGCTCTCCTCCCGCAGCAGCTCCAGGTTCTCCCGGTTGCGCTGCGCCTCCTGCTCCTGCAGCACCTGGATCTGCTCCTGGTAGCGCAGCAGGGTCTCCCGGCAGCTCTGGTTGAGCAGCATCTCGTAGGTCTCCTCCAGCTCCTCCAGGCTCAGCCCGGCCAAGGGGGGCGGCAAGGCGGCCAGGTTCAGCCGCAGCTCCCGCATCTCCACCGCCTCCCGCCGCTGCCGCTCCGCCATGTGCCCATGCTCGGCCTGCAGCTCCAGCAGCAGCTCCTCCAGGGCCACGCACTCTCCCCGCAGCCGCTCCAGCAGCGCCCGCTGCCCGGCCAGCTCGGGCTCCAGGCGCCGCCGCATCCCCAGCACCTCC
>VXAX01003840.1:0-11178 GCA_013399835.1 Leptocoma aspasia
TGGCTCCCTTCACAAAGCAGGCAAGAGCTCCCACTGATCAGTTTTCAAGGAAAAAGAAAAATAATCAGTAATGTTGAATATGATACATAAATGCAACTATGAGAGCACCAGAGGTGCTTTTCTAATGGGATTGTGTCATGTATGAGTGGGCTTGAGTGAGCGTGCCTGAGTTTTTCCTGTTTGGCTATTCCTGGATCCGGTCCCTCCAAGAGCTGTGTGAAACGTTCCCATTTTTGGACATCAGAGATAAGGAACTGTAGCCAGACCTTCCAGTATCTCTCAGGTCAAGAGGCTGTAGTGGGACCCTTCTGGCAGAGAATTTCAACTGCTTTGCATAAGAATCGCACTGCTGGGGACTGACTCACATTGTCCTTTCGATGAGCAGCATCTTCATTGTGTCTCCCGTGAAGACATGGAGGTCAGAACGGCAGTGCCTCTTGCCTGCTCTCTCCCCAGCCAGACCTGCCAGTCCAGGTGAAATGCCCAGCATGGCCTTTGAATACAAAGGGATTGCAGAACAAAAAGCATCTGTGTAGCCACCGTGGTCTTCAGCAGCTGCTGCACCGGGGAGGCCACTGAGAGGAGGTCACTGCTGCTCTTGCAGAGGGCTGCTGTGCAGGGATGTCCCTTGCCTTGCTGAGTCCCACATCTGCCCATCTTTTTGCCTCTGGTCTGAGGTCAGGTGGATGCCATCTGCTCCCAACTGACCCAGCTGCTCCAAGTCAGATGCACAGACATGGAATGCAAAACCTTGAGTATCCCCTGAGTAACCAGGCATTCAGCTGTTCAGTTTGTCCTGGCCCATGTCAGGGGTTGGGACGAGATGGTTTTTAAGATTCCTTCCGACCCAACCCATTCCAGGCTTCTATGATTTCCCCATGACTGACTTTGGTCCCCTGAAAAGACCTCCTATCTCCTCTCTTCCCCCAACCCCCAACCAGAATGTGCTCTCTGTGGAGAGCACATTCTGGTGATGCTGGTGGTGTTGGGACAGGTTGGTGGACACTCTTCCTGCCATCCCATGGGTGTAAGCATGACTTCTCTCTGAAGCCTTTGTCCCTGAATCAGTGCCTTCAAATGACAGTTATCTCCCCTCCTTCATTTTCCGTTCAGCACTTGAGTAGACACAACATTTCTCATCGTTTTCCACAGAACAGCACAGGTCCCAGTTCCCATATTGTGGAGCCCTCTGCCATAAATCAGCCTGATAGGTTTATTCTCTACGTAATGGGAAATTATGACAAATGCAGCTGTATAATCTAGTTAGTAACTCACCATAATGACTGCTTCTGGGGTGATTTATGGGTTTTGTCATATGTGAGCTTTCAGAACTTTAGAGATTACATTTTTCACACTTTTTTGTTGGAATCTCAGTTTATTAGACTTTACTGCAGCATTAATCACTTGCAGTACAACCCTGGACTTCACAAATGTATCACATCAGCATGAAAAAGGCAGAGAAAACAAGAACTGTTGTGAATTAATGAGCCGGGTAACACGTCTCACAACCAGTGATGAAACAACCTGTGTTCTTCTTCAAGCCGCAACAGAAAGTCCCAAAGTCTGGCTTTTTAAATTTTTTTTTTTTCACGAAACACAGGCAGCAGCAAAGAACTGAAACAACACAGCCAGGCTTGAAACCTGAAAGATCTGCAAGGCTGAGTCTATCCTAGTTAATGGTGAAATGATGTGTGAATCTGTCCTAGATGTTCAAATAAAGAAGATTGATTCACAGTTATAATACGGCTTACAAGCAAAACACTGGGATTATATAGGAGAAATGCGTGTGTCATGAAACAACCAATAAATCAGAGAGACAGTTCCAAGCTCTACAGTGAAGGTCTGGGAAATGTTCAGAGTTGCCATCTATGGAGTTTGGTGCAGGATAAACTGGAACAAAAGGCCATCATTACCCAAATTGCTTTTGTTTGGGCTTTTTTTTTTTTTTTGTCAGATAATGTTTTATAATACTCCAAGAAATATGTTGAAAAGGTCACCTTGATCCATCAGACACAAGCAGGGGGGCTGGGGTTGATGTAACACATTCCTTGAACTGGGAGGGTGGACAGAGCGAAGGCCTGTTTTGGGGTAAATCAGCATGGATCGGGGAGATGGCTCAAACCTAGGCTGGCCAAAGCCTTAGAATCACGAAATATCCTGGGTTGGAAAGGACCCACAAGGATCATCAAGTCCAACTCCTGGCCCTGCAGAGGACGCCTCCCCAAGAATCCCACCCTGTGCCTTGGCAGGCACAGCTGGCTGTGGTTTGGGTGGATGGGTAAGATGATCTGCAGGTGGTGAGGAGCATCCCTGTTCCCTGAGCTCCTGGAGAGCTGCAGACACTGATAACTGGTAAGGACACCCGCCAGGGGCATGACCTGGGGCTGGTGATCTGGTGTCTCCTTTCTGCTGCTGCTTTCTGCTGAAGATAACAGCCTGTTACCAAGGTCTTGTTGCTGAGGTGATAAATGGCTGGCGAGATTCCCTCCCTGTTTTTGTCTGCACAACTTTTTATGCTCAGGACTAGGAAGGATTGGGCCAGAACGGAGGGATTTGGGGTCACAGTGCTGTGGACAGCCAGGCAGAGCAGCTCCTCCTGGCTGATGCAAAAATTAGCCCTGTGCTGGCCAGGCCAATGATCCATAGTTATGGTGGTGTTGGGTATTCACTAGGAGAAGAGGAGATGTAGAATGAAGCTCCTGAAGCTGGTTGGTATCCTGGAAGATGGTCAGACCCCACCTGACCACGGTGGTTATTTGGCCAGCTGGGGTGATGGAATTTATTGGGCTGTGCAAGGACAGTTGTCTGTGGAAACATGTGGGACCTTCAGGGGTGATGAAATATGGCCTCATAGTAGAAACAGCTGGGCTGAACACTCTTTATTCCAGCTACTAATCTTTGCTCTCAGGAGCAACAGATTCCACCTTTCATTAAACCAGAACTTGTTTGATTATGATTATGATTATTTTGAGGAACATAAAGGACCTTTCTTGTTTATTTTATTAGCATTTTTAAATCATCTTGTTTAGGTAGTGCATGAGAAGCATGAAACATTAGATGTTACCAGAGTGTGGCACCTGCAATGAGATGTAAATGTGGAATCTCCTTTTGGAGATGTGGGAGTCACAGGCTCAGGTTCTTTAGTGACCAGTAGATGGGAGACAGGCATTGCACAGACACAGAAGGTGACAGAGGTCATGACTAGAGCTTCCCTGTTGGGTAAAAGCAACTCTGCTTGTACATGTTTTGATTTTAAAAACACAAAATGAGGCAAAGCCATGCTTCTGTGTTTTCTACCTTTGTCTAGATACAGGCTGGGACAGACTGTTTCCATGAGTATGTTGCACCCATTCCAGACTTCAGGCACCAATTCTGGTCCTCAGCAGATAAAATTCTGCTGTGTAGGAAGCATCACCACCTCAACTGGAATTTGAAGCAGAAATGTGTCACCGACATTTTATGGGTCCCTGGGTGAAAAACCTGCAAAGGCTTTTCTTCCCAGGGAGAAGTACATTCTCAGCACAGAGTTTCTATAAACAATCTCTGAGCTGTGTTCTGTTCAAGGACATTGTCCCTCTGGCCTGTCTGTGGGAGGAAGCTGGTCTTGGTTATCAGGTCTCACTTTTTAGTATCACATGGACGGGAGAGAGAGAAGGATTCTGCCACAGGCAGAGTCACAGCATGCTAAGATTCTTGTACAGGGCAGCAAGAAGAAAGCATCTGAGCTCTGTACACGGGCACGATATAGCCCAAGCCTTTGAACTTTGGAGTCATTATTAATAAATCATATTTAAGGCTTCTGATATACAGAGTCAAAGAATTCTGTGTCATCGTGTTGGGCCATTCACAATAGAAATGTTTAGTTTTGAGGCCTGGGCAGAGACAGCCCTGCTGGGAAGCCACGGGCTGGAGGCAGGGCTGGGAGAATCACTTGTGTCCTGCTGGGAAAATGTGGTGGCAAGAGGGTGAAGGCAAGTGTGGAAACAAACCCAGTTTTGGGGAACACTTTGGTCATTTGGATTGAGATGGTCAATATAGAAAAAGTGGAGACCTCAGTGGATAAACCCCAGCAAGTGCCATCCTCTGCAGGTCTTGGATGATGTCAGTGGAATTTCCATGGAAACACAGGAATGAGGCAAGCAAGAAGAGCATCCCAGTGATTACAAAGCTGCAGGTGCTCACTCCAGTATCATCTCAAGCCCAGGGGACCAGCAAAGCCTCACCTGTGCCTGCTCCTGTGCACAGCCAGAGGCAGGGGCTGGACAAGGTGCTGCACCAGCTCAGCTCTGTCTAACCCAGCTGTACCCAGCCAAGAATAGGGTCCAGCCCCAGGCTCAGCCTGTGTGATTTTGGGAAAGATGATCAGCCTTGATCACCACAAACACACTCTATGCTTTACACCCATAAATGACCTATGGATGGAGGATGAAGGCCACGGACAGGGGAAAAAACCCAAAAAATCCACCATGCAGCATGAGACCTTTAGGTCTAAGCAGTGTGGCAAGGGACAAATCCAGCTCAGGGCTTCTCAATCTGTGGCTGTTGGTCTTCAAGAGGAGAGTCAGGGTAAGGAAGAGGAGTGGGAGAAGATCTTCATGTGCTGCCCTGATGGCTGCTGGTGCAGGAAGTGATGGATGCTCATTCCCAGCCCTCCCTCAGTGGCAGGAACCCAGCGGTGGTTCAGCATTCCAACACAGGCAGGGAGGCCGTGGCTGCTTTGGGCAGCTGCCTGATTTCCGTGTGCCTTGAGCTGTCCCGGCTGGATGCTCTCAGCTCTGACATGGTCTGGAGGAGAGAAAACAAGAGACATTCCTGCTGTGTGAGGGGAGCACAGGGAGCAGAGCTGTCCCACGGCGCCGTACATCACGTCCCGCTGACAGATCCTGGCTGCAGCAAAGAGGCAACCCAAAACCAGCCCCTTCCCTCACACATGAAATGAATAGATGGGAAGGCTTACGTGCACCCACACCTCTGTGTCCTGTGCTGTGCCCCAGCAGAGGAGCTCAGCAGGAGGAAAGGGGTGCTCCCCATGGCCTCCCAGGAATGGAGTGGATATGGCAAGGCTGGTGCAAAGATGCCAAGCTGGCCTGGGCCTGCATCTACCCACTATATGTCCCAGCTCTTGGCCTGCATCTCCCATCTTCCACCACCTCTGGGGCCTGTCCTCATCGTCTCAGAGAGCTTCACCTTCTGCAAGATGTTTCTAGTAAGCCCCATGTGAAGTTTTACCCATATTTTCGGCTTCACACTCACAGAGGGCAGGGTTAGATTAGATTTTAGGAAGAAATTCTTCCCTGTGAGGGTGGGGAGGCCCTGGCACAGGTTGCCCAGAGAAGCTGTGGCTGTCCCATCCCTGGAAGTGTCCAAAGCCAGGCTGGACAGGGCTTGGAGCAGCTTGGGATAGTGGAGGGTGTCCCTGCCCATGGTAAGGGGTTGGAATGAGATGATCCTTTCCAACCCAAATCACTCTGTGATTATGATCTTAAGATTTTATGATTTTCTATCGTAGCACAGAACAAAATGTCCCCATTAGGCTTGCTGGCATCTTCCTGTTGCTCTGCTGAAAGCCTGTTCTTGCTCTGCTTCTTCCCTTCATCTTCCTTGGAGGAAAACTGCCTTTTATTTCCTGCTGGAGAACATGGAGGCCACTTTTCATCCCCAGCTCTGAACACTGGGGAGTTAAACATAGGTGGTGAACTAATGCCATTAAAATTTCTTTGTCCCCATGCCCATATCTCCATGTCTGCTCCCAGCCCAGGGGTGCTGGGTTTCTTCCTGGGTAGCAGTGCCCAGAGGGTGGAAAATTGGGGGTGAATTGTTGAAAAGGCTCCGTTTGCAGCTCAAGTTGACAGCTCTGCTCTGAGGTCAAGGACCTGCTGCTTTTGCCAGCAAAAAGAGCCCAGATGTTTTTCAATTTACACAGGCGAGCTCGCCGAAGGCAGGTTAGCACTGTCATGCTGCACGTTTGGGAAGGACTCCTTCTTCTCCAAGTCCCTGGCATAAAACACACTCTGTGAAACAGGAGGTCAGAGTGCTGAAGTGATTTAAGAGCCTTTGCTCTGACTCACGGATTTTGAAGGGGTCTTCGTGTTTGTTGTGTTTCTGGATTCTAATATCAATGAGAGAATTAAATCATTATATTAAAACATCAAAACACTAATGCTTTGTTTTCATTGGCATGAACCAAAATGATCTAACTCAAAAGCCATGAAATATCAGCCTTTTTTTTGCTGATGAATAATAAGATCTCTGGCTGCATGTGATAGTAAATTTAATAATGTCAGTGATTTGAAAGGTTTGAGTCCTAAACGTGAAGAAATGTGTTTTACCCCCTCCACCCTCTACCTTTTTTCTCCCTTCCCCCTGCACTACTGTCAGGAAGTTTTGTGGTAAATAAGCCAAAATGTGTAGATTAGAGCCCATCTCATGTACCAGCTGAGTGCCAAACTCCACATACCCAGAGCAAACCTCCATCTCCCAGGTGGTCTGAATTTACTTATAGCTGGGTCCTGTAAGCAGATTTAATATTTCATAAGCACTGCTCCATCTCATGCCTATATTATTGACACCACATGGAAGTCAGGAAATTGGTTCTTTCTGGGAACAGTTTGCAGAAATATGCAGCCTGTCAGCTCCTTTCTCATGGGGTGCATTAACAGAGGGGCTCGCAATTACAAGTAATGAACCTTCTCCAGATGTCTGCAGCGACTCAGCTCCAACTTTATCTTCGACGGACGAGATGGACTTGACAAGATGGATTATTTGTGGATATAATGTAACAACTTTGCAAAACGTGGAATTCCCAATAATTGCAAGGCAAGGCGAAGTATTCAGTAGAAGTGAGAATGCCGAGGTTTATCCACTGGATAAACAACAACCCAAAAGGAAAGAAGCTGTGCCATTTCCCCCCTCTTGAAACCACCAATGTTCCCATGCTGTTTTAATTCTTCCTCTTTACGATACCGTTTATGTTACACACATTAAAGTTAAGTCATGTCTTTAATAAGATGGAAACTGGAAGTGAGATTTTGAGGAAAAAGGAGCTCGGAGTCCTAAATTTACTCTGCGCTTGGAGGGAACAGAAAAAACAACAGAAAGGATGGGATATACCAAAGAAAGCAATTTTAATTGTCATCTTCCATGGAAAATTGAATCCAGTCATTCCCCACCACTGTGAGTGCCAACATACTGTGCTATATATGGCTGGGTGCTTATTTTAGCAGTTCAGCTGCACAGAAAAAGTGCAACCAAAGTGAGATTCCTCGGGTAAAGTTCTGCCTGCGAATGATGCATGGGGTTTTCTGGGCTGTAAATTTAAAACTAGGTATTTCAAGGCCTGCATCAGATAATTGGGACAAATCTCTTTCATTTTGGGTTTGATTAAGAGCGATAATTTCATGCTAATGCCCTCTTAAGGAATACTTGTCAGGTGTGGATAAAGAGATGCTGAATTATCTTTCTTTCAAATCTGAGGTCTCCTGGTACCTGAGTTGTAAGACTGGGGTCTCCTTGGGGAAGTATTTGTAGATCTTCTCGGGCTGAGCTTCAGGTTTGTTTGATGTGGATCTTCAAGATAAAATTACTGTGCTCCAGATGTTCCAGTTTAAATGTTTGTACATAGGGATTTCCTTGGTTGTTGAAGAGAAGAGACTCAAAACAGATTCGATCATTCATGCATCTATTCCTGGCACATGTTTTGCTATATTTGAGGAGGCAAATGTCAAGAGGAGCTTTTATAAACAGGCCTTTCTTTCTCAGAGCACAGTTTGTTTACCAGGTAACATGCAGAGCAGGCTTCTGCAGTGCTAACAGCAAACTGTTGATTTAAACTGTCACTCCTCTCCCACCAGCTCCAAAAATCTTCCTTTCTGGTCAGGATGAGAAAATAAAAGGAAAAATTCTGCTCCCTACATGTTGCCTGCCAAGGGTGAGATGTGCTCTGCCTGCATCCCCACTGGCAGCTGTTGCATCTTCTGCAGTGCCTTTTTCCAGTTGTGGGAAACACTGAGCTCTGGGGATGCTGGACCCAGCTCAGCCCCAGGTGGTGTTGATGCATGAAACCCTGCTCCCATCCCTGCTGCAATCAGGCTCTTTTCCCCCCTGCTTAGGGTCTCCTGGGGCTCAGGACATTAATGATTTCTCAACAAGGAGAACTCTCTCAATATTGTTCCTGCAGGACACGAACTCCATTGGCACTTGGGAGTTTTATCCCAGTTTAGGAAGGAGCAGAGACCTTTCCTATGTGCTTTAGTGCCAGGGAGGAGGCAGTGGGCTTGCTTCCCTACTGTGACTCTTCATGGGTGTCCTCAGCAATCTGGGACAGTAACATGTCTCCAGGCAGCAGCAAATATCTGTGGAGACAAATTACTTCAAAGGGTGGCTGATAATTATCAAAAGGAAGAGAGAGCTCTTTGTAAATAGTAAGAAAAGACAACCCACTGCAGGATGGGGTCTATCCTGATTTTGGTGGCATTACATGCAGCAACTGGGGAGCAGGGCTGGTCCCCTCTTTTGGGCGTCTGCAGAAGTCAATGTGGGGGGTTGTGCTGGTTAAGAGGGAGCTAGGGGCTAGCTCAGCAGTTCCTATTCTCATCTGGTCATTTGGGTTGGCCTTGACATCCCAAGTAATGTCTTTGTCAGCCTGAGATGCAGAAAAGGAGTTTAATTCTTCACTTCCATGTATCCACAAGCCCTGGTTTTCACAATAAGTCAGAAATTTGGGGAAGAGCAGACAAATTAATTAAACAGCGTGACAAAGCAGATGCAGAGACAGGGAGATGAGCAACAGGGTGGTGGAAAGGAGCCCTGAGGCTGGTCCAATCCTCTGTGCCCCTCGGCAATGTGGGGAAGCGGCTGTACACCCTGTTTGAGCTGAAAGCACGAAGTAACGGCAGTTCTCCCCATCTTCCGAGAGAAGAGGGAAGTGAGCACTGCATGGAATTGCAAACACACCCCTGCAGCACCACACTCCTGTAATAGACGAATGTCTAAGGCTCAATTTTTCCAATTAGAATTTTATTAATTGAGCAGGATATAAATGAGCAAAAACAGCGCTGGGTGGCCGGGGGATCAAAAAGACCCGCCAGCGACCACAAAAATGTGTGGAATTTCCAGTCCTTTTATAGTCCTTGCGGCTCCTGCTTCGGNTCTCCCTCCATCTCCATGCACGCAGCCCAGCGGTGGCTACAGGGCAAAGTGACCCTGCTGGCTGTGGCCACCTGCCCCCGACACAGGTGGCGATCTCCAGCCAGAGCATCTGGGGCTCAGGCTGCCTCTTTCCGGGCACCTCATCCCTCTCCATCCATGGTGGTGGTCTGGGATGAGCCTGCGGCCGCACCGCGCAGCATCTGCCGGCGACAGGAGCAGCGCTGCCGGCCCCGGGCTGCAAGCGGGCAGCCTCGGCGGATGTTTCCCAAGCGGCTCGAGGCGTTTGTAGTGAGAAAGGAATGTTCTTCCTGTCCCGCCCCATCCCCTTTCAAAGCCCTGCAGTTTCCCAGCCAGCCATATGATTCCCTTTCCAATATATTCTTCCCTTCAGCTGTTTGTCACTATTTTAGGGGTTTCTCTAGGCTGTAGCAATATAGGCAGTCTTGATGCTGTCTTTGGGGAAACATTTCCCTGCAAGACTCGCCGGAGAAGAGCTCATCTCCTTGCCCAAGTGAGGGATTCACCTGCAAAGTACATGTGGAGACCTCTGTGACCTTTTTGGATACAGCTCTTGGAAGAGGTTGCCCAGAGAAGCTGTGGCTGCTCCTGGATTCCTGGAAGTGTCCAAGGCCAGGTTGGAAGGAGCTTGGAGCAACCTGGGATGGTGGAAGGTGTCCCTGCCCATGGAAGGAGTGGAATGAGATGATCTTTCAGGTCCCTTCCCACCCGAACCATTCTGGGATTCTGTGATTTGTCCTGGCTTGGGCATGTCCATGTGGACACGTGAGACTTGGGCTTTCATTCCACCATTTCCCTCTGGACTGGCAGGAAATGTGCTGGCTTGGTGGTCTTTTAAGTGCTGAAATCCAGACAGAGCAGCCCTCACCCTAAAGAAAGGCAAGACTGTTCCATTTTCTTACTCCTGCTGCCAAATTTTGGACCCTCATTCTCTGCAGCCAGAAGAAGGAACACATCACCCAGCTGAGTGGCCAGCATGGAGGGAAGCAGAGCAGCTGTGTGCTGGTGCCTGTCCTCTGCAAGGTGACACACTGCAGGGTGACAGCTCTGCCCCAGTCCTTGCAAGCCAGTCCCTGGAGAGCTGCTCTGGGCATTGCCACAGGCTCCTGAAGTTTGTTGCAACAGGCTCCAAGGTTTGTTGCAGTGCTATGGATGTCAAATCATGCCTGGCTAGATGATGGCTTGATAAACTGAAAACCTGAGGAGAATTTAAAAAAAAAGAAATTAAGAAATAAAGAAGAAACAAGAAGCACAAGAAGGGTTTTAGCCCAGAGATGTGATCTTTCCAAAGCTGGGCAAGGAAAGCTTCTTAATGCTGCAGGATCTTAGACTTACCTGTGGATGATAAGATGCATTTTTGTTTGGTTTAATTCTGACTTTTGCTTTCAGCATGTGATGATTTTTAAACCAAAAATATGCTAGAAACTGAGCTGCACTTCTGCTATCCTGCACAGGCTCTCCCCAAATCCTCTCTACAACATCACTCTGCAGCTCCCAGTAGTGCTGTTTTAGGCACAGAAACATTTGGTGTGTGCAGGTGCTGACAAAAACAGTGGGAAAGCCACAGGCTAGGCTCCAAAAACTTGAAAGCTCTGTTTTACAGTGATCACAGTTACCTTACTGAGTGAGAGAGAGGAGGTTTGAACCTCTTCACAATATCCACTCCAATTGCAGTTTCCCAAAGAGGAAGATCTTCCCTGGGAGACTCCCACAGGGTGAAATACTCTAGCTGGAGTCGAGGGCAGAGGTTGTGTTTAAACAGCAGGGTGAGGAGCAGGCTCACTCAGCCATCCCATGTGCATGAAAGCAGCTTCAGACCTTCTTGCCTGATTTTTCAGCAGCTCACAGGGCCATGGAGTTGCTGGATGTGTTTCTGTGACCCCCCCACCCACAGCATGAGCCTTCTGCCCACTTGGCAGAGAGAGCAAATGACCAAGGCATCTGGTGGATCTTCAGGGTGAGATTTGAAAGCAAAGCCCTTGGACACACACACACACACACACACACACAAAA
>VXAX01003840.1:11400-32123 GCA_013399835.1 Leptocoma aspasia
CACACACCCACACACACACACACACACACACACACACACAAAAAAAAAAGTGGTGCCTGCCAGCAAAAACCTTGGATTTTTTTAGTATGGGAAGGTACAGCTCAGGATTGCCTCATTCCCACAACCTCAGCACAAACTCAGAGCAACAGAGGGGAGTACTCTGAAAAGAATGGGCTTTGCATTTTTGACACCTCTCAAAGCTCATATAAAGAATTCCCTGGGGAATGTACTCCTGGCTCCATCCATACTGACAGTCACTCCTGGCATTGCTTTGTCCAAGTGTGGATGTCTGTGGCTTTTATGTCCCAAAGGGGACAGTCCTCCACTCCATAGCTGTGTTTTCTTCACTGAGTGCATTATTTGCTTCACTCCTGAGGTGAAAACCAGCATGCATGCAAAATGGGCAAAATTGGTTTGGGGGACAGAATCAGCCAGGGAATGATGGAGTGGAAAAATGGCAAAAATAGGCTTAAAACCAGCCTGGCAGTATAAATGTAATTCTTAGGGCTAAGAACCAGCAGGTGACAAACAGGTGCAATTTTTCTGGGATGAAAGGATCTGTCCTGCTTCAAATAGTGGGACAAATAGTAAAAAACTTGCCTGTGGCTGGGTCTCCATGGGCTGTGCCTCTGTCCCTTTAAGACATCCGTGTGGGAGACTGACACCACAAAGGACAGTCCCAGGTGTCCATGTGCCTCGTGTCACTGTCCTTGGCTGGTCAGCAGTCCCCTTTGTTGCCTGGCGTGTGGCACAGAGGGCTGAGACCCCGGCACGGCCGCGCAGCCGGAGCAGCAGGACTCCCACCGCCCCGGCCCGGAACACTTTGTCCTTGGATGCCGCTCTCGGTGCGAGGACAAAGACCTACGAGCCAACATAAATCATCGTTTGAAGTCTGCAATGACAGCATGGAGAAACACTAATGGGATCATTTAATAAAATCCACATTGTTTCCTTTGGGAAGCTGTATAAACAGCGCTATCAGGAGCTGCCTCAGCCAGCCCTTGAAGGCCAGCAGTGCGTGCTGTTCGGATCGTGCTCCTTGCATGCGGAGGGAGGCAGGGAGCTGGATCGAAGGGTTGATTAATCAAACGGTAGTTTGGCTCTGGGATGGCCCACATGGAAGCTGGGATGCTGCACAAACACACCCTTCCCTTCGGCAGTGAGCTGGCCACCTCCTCAGGCCCAGCTGTAGGTGAGGGATGCACAGAGGAATGTGTGACGCCTCTTGTTTGCATTCACCCTGTCATCCAGGGAGGACCCTGTGTCCCTCTGTGGCTGGTCCTGGCTGAGAATCCCCCTCACTGCTCTTTCTGGGAAAAGCAGCTCAGTTTATCCATGCCAGCTTCATCTTTTCCTGCCCACTGTTGTTTGGGGACTGCCAACCCCCTGTCCCTGTTTGACACCTTTGGAGTAAGGCTGGGTGTGGACATGTTCATGGAATCACAGAATCCCAGAATGGTTCAGGTTGGAAGTAACCCTTAAAGCTCATCCAGTCCCACCACCTGCCACAGGCAGGGACACCTTCCACTATCCCAAGGTTGCTCCAAGCTCATCCAGCCTGGCATTGAACATTTCCAGGGTTGGGGCAGCCACAACATCGACATCCACAAATATTAATGAGTTTTGGCCTTGAGTCAGCACCTAAATCCATTCCTCCTTTATTAATTTGATCATAAGATGCATTATGATCCAGGGGAATCAAGGAGTTCTCAACACCTACCCTTATATCTCAGTTCTTGGAGTCATGTGACTGAGAATTTCAGTGTTTGTTTAAAAACATTTCTCAAATAAGGTGTGAGGCCTGAGATCACTTTCAAGACTCAAAATTTTGCTATCAAGACCAGAAAATTAGCTTTTAAAAAATGCCATGGTTTGAGTGAGTGTCACAGTTTGAGGGAGTTTCAGGTGAGGAGTCCACAGCCCCATCAGTGCCAAGCCTTCCCTTCTTCTAAGAACATTTCCCCCCTTTTCCTCCTTTCCCACCTTAAAGAAGTAGCTGAGGAAGCTGGAGCCAGTGCCGCTGTTGCTGTCACCACTCCTGGAATTTCCTTGGCAAGTATGGCTTTGCTCCCATTTCTGTCCCTGCTGACTTCATCCTTTCAGCCCCTCTCCTACTTCTGGAGGTCTTGGTGGACTCCATCCTCCAAAACCTCAACTGGCCTTTTAGGAAATCTAACATTTCTTCCTGTGAGTCCTCAATTGAAACCTTGCGGCCATTACACCTTTCAGTGAGACCAAAAACCTCAATTTATATCACTTCAACTTATTTCTGACTCCCATAATTAATCTTGCATTGATAACTGCTTATTCTGAATCATGGATCTATTGCTGTGACATTCAGTGCATTAAGCCACACTCTGATTCCCAAGGGGTCTCCTGACTTTCCTTAGTATTTGGGTTTGGACTCTGTCCTGGTGCAGTTTTCATCAGATTTGAACCAGAGGGTGTTGAACACTGGAACAGACTCCCCAGGGAATGGTCCCAGCCCCTATGAATTCAAGGAGTGTTTGGACAAGGCTCTCAGACATATGATGGGATGTCCTGTGCAGGGCCATGAGTCAGACTCATGATCCTTGTGAGTTCCTTCCAGCTCAGGATATTCTCGGATTTGTTGGAGTCAGTCATGGATATGGACAGGACACCTCAGGGTGGATCCCTTTCTCTGCTCTCTGGTATTCTGCTGTTTCCTGGCTATCTCCAAGAAAACTGCTCTGCATTAATCTTTTTTTATCAATTGCAGCAGCTTGCTGGGTTTTCTTCTAAATCTTCCAGATGTCTTTGATCAGCCATGCAAAACACTTTTTATTTTCTCCTGAACTTTGCTTTTCTCTTGAATAAAATGTGCAGCCACATTTGCTTAAGTGTGAGCTGTTAAGCTTAAGAGGCTTTCTTGAGACAGTAACACCTTCCTTTCTATCTTATGGACTATGTTTTGCCTTTTAATTTTACCAAGGTGAGACCTTGGTTGGACAGGGTCAGGTGATTTCTGCATTTGGATCCAGTGGGGCTGGGATTTCCAGCCCTAAATTCCTTGGATTCTGGTATCAAAAATGGATCATAATATCACATAGGAGGGAAAAAAAAAAAAAAAAAAGGCAATTAACTTCCTGGGTCCATCATTAAACCCAGACACAAATCCAGGGGATTTAGACAATGCTGTCAGCAAGGTGGAGGTTGTTCCTGGCCTGCTCCACCTCCCCAGAGCTCTGGGAACAGCACATGGCAGAAAAAGCTGATCTTTATGAGAATTTGCTGGTTGGTTTATTAACTGTTTGGCAGCCTTCATCTGCCCAAAATGACATTGTAACTTAGAAGAGCATAAAGGAAAACAGAAGAGAAAAAGAAAAATCTTTGTTGAATCTAATTAGTTGAATCTAATCAAGGGCTAAAAACACAACCATGCTCGAATTATAACTGCGTCATTATTTCTTGACTGTAGGGCAGAGTTAAAGAAAGAATATCCTGAATGAACACACCCTGGACTAGTTTGGATTTCTTTCCCATTGCAATTTAATTCTGATTTTTCTGACCCTAGCTCCTGGGGCTTGGGATGAGTCCAACATCTCTGTAATGGTGTTACTCCACCTGTAGCTTCCACTTCAGCCTGGATCTCTGTTTAAGACTGCTTACTTTTCAAAATTGCAACAAAATTATGGAATCACAGAACAGTTTGGCTTGGAAGGGACCATAAAGATCATCTTGTTACAATCCCCCTACCATGGTTAAGGGTGCCACCCACTTAATCAAGTTGCTCAGGGCCCCAAAATCCAAAGATCCCATCCAGGACAAGATCCCCCTGTAGAAGAATGGGCACACCTGCTCCCTTCAGTGCCCTCTCTTTGCTTCGTCCTTCTGCTGTCCTTGTGACTTGGATCCCACTGCACCATGCACCTCCCCACCTGTCACTAAATCCCACTTTGTGCCTCTGCTCTGGATAAAAGTGGCAGCAGAAGGGACAGTAGAGCTAAACTGAGCTCTTAGGATTCATTCAGGCCTGTGTCTAGGTTTCAGGACTGAATAAATCACACAGAGAATGCACAGTGATCTACAAAAATAATTTTCAGATATGTAGAAGAACCTTCCTCATGATGAGGAGAGTCAACCATCGGAACAAGTGACCCAAGGAGGTTGTGCAATCTCCATCCTTGGAAGTTTCCACGACTGACTGGATAAAGATCTGAGCTGAGCTCAGAGGTCAGATTAGGAACCTCCTGATGCTCCTTTCAGCCCAAGTGGACTGTTTTTATCAGATAATGGGTTGGACTTGATGATCTTCAGGTATTTTCCAACCTAAAAGATTTTGTGGTTCCACAATTTTCCAGACCATGCGGCCACCTGAAGTACGTGGCTGAAATCGAAAAGGAAAAAGAAGAAAATGAAAAGAAAAAACAGAAGAAAACATCATGATGAATGAAATGCACCCACTTAGCTGCTTCTTTTTAATTCAGGTGCTCCCTGTCACAGGTGCTCCCTGTGACACCTTCAGCTTGGTCCCTAAACGTGGTGGAGTCCAGCATAGCAAGTGCATGAACTTCATCTTGTGCCCTGGTCCCAGCTAGGAACTTCCCTGGGCATCTGGGCCTAGAGATCAGGGTTCCCACCCAATGGTGGCCATCCCATCACTCCTAACTCACAGCTTTCTAAGGCCAGGACAGGCCTGAAGGGAGGAACAGACAGAATCCAAGGGGTCTCCACATCCCAGGGCTGAAGGCAGTCCTTAAGATGTGTTGGCTTGGCATGGAAAACATGCACTGGATGAGCACGGCCTCAAAAATCAAGCCAGCATAGCATCCATGGCATCTCTCTGGGATTTGGGTACAACTGCACCAGGGAGGGAAGCAAGGCCTGGGAAAATTCTCACCCTCTTGGGCCAAATCTTTTTGGGTTTTGAAGCAAAAAACTGGTTTGGGTTGGAAGGGACCTTAAGGCTATCTTGTTCCAACCCCCTGCCACGGGCAGGGACACCTTCCACTAAACCACGTTGCTCCAAGGAATGTTTGATGGGAATCCATGACATTATGCTTAAAGGCTGTCTTCCCTCCCTCAGCAGGAGCATGGCCCTGGGACACTCAGAGCTCCAGGGATTGCTCCCACATTGCTGAAAGTGCCAAAGCTCAGCACGAGCAGCAAAAAGAGCCAAAAATCCTTCAATCAGAGAGGACCCTGCTGATAAGAACAGACCCTGTCTGGGGCTGGAGTGCACTGGAGGAGGGCGTAGGGTATCATGGGCTGAAGAGGAGCCAGCAAAGCTCTGCCTTTTGTGAGCAAAACACACATCAGGCTTGCAGGAAGACATGCAAAGTTATCCATCTGCTCTGCACAGCTCCAGGAAGACCTCGGCTGGATATTGAACCCAGCTTTTGGCACCACACTTGAGAAAAGATGCAGAGTCCTTGGAGAGGATCCAGAGGGGAAGAACAAAGGGGAACAGAGCTCTAGAAAACATGACCTGCGAGGAGACACTGAGAAATTTGGGGTTGTTTAGTCTAGAGAGGAGAAAACTGAGGGAAAATATGATAACAGCCTTCAAATACTTTGGATTTCCCCACTGGATGGGAGATAGGAAGCAGTTTCCCTGTGTCTGCTGGGGCCAGCAGATAAAATGATTAGGCTAAGGGCAAGGGTGACCAAGGTCAGACTTTGGGAAACATTTTCCAGGGGTGAGAACTAGGATTCCTGATGTGGGAGGAGGTGGAAACTCCATCACTGGAGGTTTTCATGAACAAGTTATTTAGCCATGTGTCTGGACAGACTGGTGGCTGAGAAGACCTGCAGGGATTGGACCTCTTGAAGTCTCTCTGGCCAACCCTGTCCCACATGAATTCCCTCTTGCTTTGTCCATGGGGACTTCTAAAAGTGCCGGGGAATCATCCTATCCTCTGGAAATCACATCAACAGCTTCTTCCACTTCTCACATAAGTGCTACCCCAGCAGCTCTGAAAAAGGAGTGAAGACAGTGTTTCCCAAAGCACCAATCCTTGGGCCACCTGCAGTCAACATCTCCAGGCAGGAATGCTGAGGCTTGCAGGGAAGCCGGACGCTGCTGCTGCAGAGATGGGTGTTGGAGGAAAACAGTCGTGTCAGGGGCGGGAGGTGCTGTGGGTGGTTTCATTGTAGTTGTTTTCATAATTTATGGCTGGTGAGCCTGGAGTCTGGGAGGAGTGTTCCTTTTTATGCTCTTTTGAATAAATCCAAATAAATAAATTCAGGGAGAATCTCTTAGGCAACCAGGGTCCGGCCAGTATATAGCTGTTAAGATTAATATCTGCCTCTTGGACTGTGCCAGAGGACCAGAGAGAGAGCTGGCAGGGATCTCAAAGCACTTTGTAGAATGTGTTGGAAATTCTGGCGAGTTGTATGGTGCTCCGGTGGGAACTGGGGTGTTGGGCAAAACCGGTCCCAGTGGAGGGTGAAATATGGGGTGTTCCAGCCCAGAGTGTTTACCTTGAGCAAAAGCTATGAGTATTTTTAAAAGCAGAGGACATCCCAGCTGGGAAAGTCACACTGCTTTGCTCAGCCCTTGAAATGCCACCATTATGTGGGGTGGGGGAAAACATCATCCACCTCTGTCCTTTTGGATGTGCTGGGAAGGGGAGGGAGAGATAAACCAGGCGGTCCCAGGCTCACTGCATCCCCACCATGGTTCTAGCAGATGGAGGAGGACACCAAGGGTTGAGCAGAACAGCCAAAAGACCAAATTCTTTTGGAGGAGAACAGGGTGCCGCCAGTAAAATGTCACCGCCCAGCTGAAGCAGTGACAGAATAATGGATAAGGGTGAGCCCCGAGGAAATTTTGGATCCTGAACGCTCTCAGACGCTGTGTTCAATAATTTTATGACATGGGTGTTCAGGGGAGTTTCTCCCGGAAACATTTGTTTTATAAATGGCTCATTTTCTAATTACATTCTGCAGGGCTGAGCAGCAACAAGAAAAAGGAAGGGGGGAAAAAAAAAATAAAGGGAGGGCCACGAGTCCTGCCAAAGCTGACTTGACTCACGCTTGCTGCAGCTTTCACTTTGATGTGAATCAGAAACATCCCCCAAATGCAAGTGATAGCCCTGGAGGGAGATCTCCCACACAGGGAACCCTGCACCTGTGGGACCAGGAGCAGTGGGGTGGCCGAGAGGGCTTTAACAGGGAGTGCCCCATGGTAGGGGTCCCTTGCTGCGGGCGGTCACGGCCACTCTCCACAGGCTTCCCAGCCAGCCTGGTTCCCTCCCACACAAACCATCTCTGTGGTTGCCTTGCTCTTGATTGAAGAGGGCATTTTCAAATGAATCCCATCGTGGGGCGGTGAAGGAAGAGTTAACCACTTCCTTCCAAAGAAACCAAGGAAAAGGCCACCATTTCCTGACATGGGGCAAGATGAGCCGAGCTGAGCAGCAGGGGATGGCGGGGAGACCCTCGCCCGTCCCCTTCAAAGGAGCAGGGAGAGGTTAGAGCTGTGCTGGCCCCAACCACCTCCTTCCAGCCCTTAACAGAGGGTTTAACAGAGTTTTTGGCTCGGTGCTGTGAGCCCAGGTATCCCGCAAAGTCAGGAAAGAGCAGCTTTGAAGGATGGGGGAAAGAAGGGAGGTGAAGGACACGGCCCGTCTTCCCGCTGGAAGGGAATCTGGTGGCCACATGTATCCGCGTCCTCCGGCTTGATGATGATGATGAAAGATGTCATGCTAGGAAACTCTGGAGATCAGAGGCACGCGGACCACATACCGGCATTTCAACACGAGAACACAGCTCCCAGCGCCTGCCCAACCTCGGAATTTGCACCTTGTAACACTAGGAATGGACATCTGTAGACGAAAGGAAACCCCTGGTGTACACACGGGTTTTATGGAGCAAAGGGGGGGCTCTTTCATCCCTCCAGTGCTACCCTGCTGCCAGCTCTTCCCTGTTGGATGAGAAATCCAAGTTCTGGCAGCACTGGCCTGTGTGTGTTTGTGTGTGTGCCTACGTGCATGGGTGCACGCGTGTGTTATTCTGGGATTAGGAATCTTTTCCAGGCTCAACAACAAAGGGTGGCACATGGCAGCTATTGTCCTCGCTCAGTCAGGGTGAAGTCGGGGGAGGTCACAGATGTCCTGACCATATTTAGCTCTCAGAACAGGATTCATTTAGTTTAGTTGAATTTTTTTCTTCTTCTTATTTTCTTCCTTTTTTTTTTTTTTTCCTCCCTAAGGAAGAAATTGCTGGCTGGCTGACAGGGAATGGAAGTCACAAGTTTCAGGACCAGTAAAGTTGTTGCTGATCCTGGAGAAAGTCTCAAGAAATGGCTGCTTCTCAGGGGAAGGGCAAGATCCTGGTGCTCACTGGAGCCAGTCTGGTTCACTGGTCACCTCTGATAATGAAGGAGCTGTTTCATACCAAATCAGGGATTTTGGCTGGGCCCTTCCTGAGCAAGCACTGCCATCTTCTCCTGACCCTCCATTCATGTGAGGGGACAGCACTCCCCAGAGCAATTCCTTCTACCAACTGTTTGCAAGCCTGCCTCCTTAATGAAAACACGAGGGAGGAAAAAATAATCCCCAACCCAGTGACCCTCCTTCTCCTTGCCAGATGAGCTGTTCCTCAGAAACACCTGTCTGGTAAATTAGAGTGGGAATTGTAAACGCTGAGAGCAGCACATTTTCCTTCGCCACCGATATATAGGAGTTGCATATGGTGCCCTGGGGAAAAGGGGATTGTTTCAAGTCAGATTTTCAAATCGTGAGCAAATCCTTGGGAGAGAGATTCGCTGATTTACAGTGGAGCTTGAGAACATATCACCATCCGTTTTCCAGTGAGGAGAACACAGAGTAGGAGCTGGGGGTATTCACCAGGACCAGGACCAGGACCAGGACCAGGACCAGGACCAGGACCAGGACCAGGACCAGGACCACTTTTCTGGCCAGGTCAGTGCGGAGGAGGATGGTACCAAACAAACAGAGGTTGGAATTAGAACCAGGGTGATTTCCAACTCAAACACATGTGAATTTTAATCATTATGAATTAAAAACCAGGAGGGGTCCCTTCAGCATTCAGATGTTCAGGTTTAAGGCCAGGGAATGGCTTCAGCCACATGCAGATTGCCAGCCCTGGTGGGAAGAGAAGGAGCAGAAAAACCAAGGGGTGGTTTAATGTCCCCTTTTTCGTCCCTTTTTCCTGTCCCCAGAAGTGATGACTCTGACCCACCCCACCATCCCAGAGATGGGAATTTCCATCCGGGAGCCATGCAGGAACCCTTAACACACACACACACACACACACACACATAAAGGCAAAGTGACCGAGGCTTTTGGATCATTCCTGAATAAATGTTAATGCAAATAAAAAGCATTTAGGTAAGTGTTTTGTCGTTGGGTCCCTTCCTGTCTGGAGTAAGTGATTGTTCCAGATTTATGCACTACGTGTTGTTTTTCTTGGCACTTTGTGCAGCGCTGTGGTCTCCAAAGGCTTGCAATTTTAGGGATACTTTTTGATATTTAAAGAGAGGCTTTTGGCTGAATTCCACATGCTGCCTACAGTCACAGATGCTAAAACTTCTTTCCAGTGACTGCCACTTATCAGGCAACACCTTTGTGCTTAACATCTTGCCCTTGAGTTGACCCAGGGACCAATGGATCCCCATTCCTGCATGCTGAGGTTGTGACTTCCCCAAAAAATGGTGTGTGGATAAGTCCAGTAAAGCTGGAGCAACTGGAAAGCTGCTGCTTCTAACAGGTACTGGCTGCAAGAATTCAATAAAAAATAATTATTATTCAATTAAAAAGATTGATATAGGTTATTCAGCAAAAAAGAGAGTAAATACCTANGTAGAGAGGAATCAAGGGAAGGACAGGTATTTTCAGTTATTACTAAAAATGGTGTAGCAGATTATTTTTTAGATTTTAGTTTGTTAAAAGGACTTTGTGTGTCAAATTCAGGCATTTATATCCCTGCCAAAGCCTCCAAGGGGAAGGAGCAAACATGGATGCTGCTCCCACCTATCCCAGCTCCCAGGGCCAGGCCACACTGCTCCATCCACTCGTTACCAACCCTGCTAATTTTNGAGTAAATACCTATATATGTATTTATATATATAAAATGAGAATAGTAATTTCTTTCTGACTATGAGGCATTGGCAGGGTTCAGTGGAAGGGAATAATTGAAGGACAACATGGAATTGTAGAATCACAGAATCATCTAAGTTGGAAGAGCCCTCAAAGGTCATTAAATTCATCAATTAACCCAGCATGGCCAAGCCCACCACTAAACCATATCCCTAAGTAATAATATAATAATAATGCAATAACATAATAAAATCTATTGGAAAGTATTATAATAATTCATAATAATATAATATATAATAATACATACAGTATAATAAAGGTAGAGAGGAATCAAGGGAAGGACAGGTATTTTCAGTTATTACTAAAAATGGTGTAGCAGATTATTTTTTAGATTTTAGTTTGTTAAAAGGACTTTGTGTGTCAAATTCAGGCATTTATATCCCTGCCAAAGCCTCCAAGGGGAAGGAGCAAACATGGATGCTGCTCCCACCTATCCCAGCTCCCAGGGCCAGGCCACACTGCTCCATCCACTCGTTACCAACCCTGCTAATTTTATTCCTGATTTTTTATGTTTCTTCATGAGCAGCCATTAAATGTTCATTTGTTAAAGGCTTAACACATTCCATTACACCACAAAATTTATATTTGTAACAAAACGATGTCTCAGAGTGATTCAGAATTAAATTAATGTGACATGGACTATTTATCAATATGGCAGCTGGGCTGCTCGGGAACGAGGGATGATTTAGTGGCCTGGATGTGTGCAAACCTATGGGCTCTGCCCTGGTATTTCTCTCATACTGCAGAGAAACTGATAAAATAATCCTCCAAAGTACCTCAACATATGGTTTAGATCATCAAAGAGAAAAATACTTGTAAAAGCACAAAGAAGGAAACCAATAAACATGTACATCTTACCAGTTAACTCCCTCTGTAGGAAATGTAAACCATGAAGGATGGTGGGGCTTGAGTCAAATTCTGTCATTTGTGTATTTTTTTAATTACAGTAACATGCTGGCTTAAATTACAGCGTGTCCATGCAGACAATGGCAGTGCAGGGAGGAGGCAGGAGCTGGTGCAGATCAGCAGCTGATTTACACCAGAAAATGACCGAGCTGCTGCCCCTCCAGACCTGGAATAGAATGGTTTGGGTTGGGAGGCACTTTTAGAGGTCATCAGGTCCAAACCTGTGTGGGTTGGTCACTCTCCCAGACCTCACTGGGTTGTTTTTACTAAAAGAAGAAATTCACGCCACAGTGCTTAGGTTTTGCAGTATTTTTATATTTTTAAACAAGCATGGTTTCCTTGTATGTAAGATTTTATGTTTCTTTTTAGAGGGGAGCAAGGCTAAATTCAACCTGTGTAGAGGCAAATTCACATCAACATTTGTCATGCATTTTATCAGCTTCCTGCTTTTTAAAAGAAATTGGAAATCTTCGTATTTTTGCCATTTGCTCTACCATGTACCAGACTTTAGGTAGTGATCTAGACTAAAAATATTAAGATTATTTTTTTAAAATAGATCCATTTTGGCTACACAGCATTAAGTCAGCAACCTGTTTTCAAGTGTGCTATGAAGTAAAAATAAAACTCTGCTTGCATTTATTCTCATATTCCAGCACCAAATTAAAGCAGGAAATTAAGTGAAGCACATCAAGACACCTGAGGCACTACTACAGCACACTTGAATTAATAATATCCTGAATTTTCCGAAATAAACTGGATGATTGCCAAACATTTACCAAATTTCAAGTGTCAGACAATGTTCATAGTACAGGTGAGTTCAGGAACAGATACATCTTTCTTCTGGTGGAATTCTCTTTATTTTCCCATATCTTTTTGGCCACATGGAAATTATTCTCACTTTTGAATTTTGATGTGTTGGAAGATCTTCTTTGCCATGACGTGTTTCAAATACTTTTTACTCTTTTGAAGGAGTATCTAGAATTCTTCATGGGTAAATCAGCCATTTCCCAACAATTATTCTCTGGATTCTTTTATATTTTGTCATGTCAAACTTTTTGGTTATAGCAGTGCAGGAGTTATTTATGGCTTCCCTGAACACTCTGCTTTTCCTAGAAGACAATGTCTGTCACCTGCAGCAAGCAGAGAAATTTATGGAGCTCATCTCAAGCTCCATTTGTGATGATGTCACTCTCTCTAAATGGAATGACTCCTCCACCTATTGTCAATATTTCAAGTGGGAAGTACCAAGCTCAACCTTAAATGGATTCCACTTGGATTTCTTTCTCATCGATCACGTAGATAAGCTCCATCATTTTGCTGTCCCACAGTCTCAGTCTTCTGGAAGAAAGAAATGGGATTTCTTCCAGCTCCATTCTGCACATGTCAGTCTGAGCTCAGCCAAGAAACTCCTCCTTTGTACCCCTCCATTGCACCCCAAATCCCAGCACAGACCCAGGATGTGAGCCCAGACCTCACAGGGACCCCACCACACATTTTAGCCTGGAGAAAAGGAGGCTCAGGGGGGACCTTCTGGCTCTGCACAACTCTCTGACAGGAGGGGGCAGCCCAGGATGGGGGTCAGGCTCTTCTCCCAGGGAACAGGGGACAGGATGAGGAGAAATGGCCTCAAGTTGTGCCAGGGGAAGTTTAGATTGGCTATTAGGAAAAAAATTGTCATGGAAAGGGTTGTAAAACATTAAAACAGACTGGGCAGTTGCAGTCACTGTCCCTGGAAGTGTTCAAAACACATGTGGATGTGGCACTTGAGGACATGGTTTAATTGTGACCATGGGGGTGGTGCTGCATCGATGGCTGGACTTGATTATCCTAAAGGTTTTTTCCAACCTTAACAATTCTGTGAGTCTGTCTCTTGTCTGCTCATTTTCAGCAGGTTTAATTGTATCTGGTAACAAAAGACGCTGCTTTTACATCGCCCTTGTCTTTGATTTTATCATGGAATCCCAGAATGGATTGTGTTGGAAAGGACCTTAAAGCCCATCCAGACCCACCCCCTGCCATGGGCAGGGACACCTTCCACTATCCCAGGCTGCTCCAAGCCACATCCAACCTGGCCTTGGACACTTCCAGGGATCCAGGGGCAGCCACAGCTTCTCTGGGCAGCCTGTGCCAGGGCCTGATCACCCTCACAGGGAAGAATATGTAACCTGCTGGTCTCTGAAGGAGATGGGAAATTCTTGGGCAATGAAAGGAAATATTACTGAAAAATGGTTTTTAGCAGGAATATACAGATTTGCCATCAAATCTACTGAAAAGCACAGCTTTTATTTACCCAGGATAACATTTAGAGACCCCAGACCGAGGCATAGAGCGGAGTTTGGCAGCACAGTTCCTACGCTTACTGATTTCACACCAAAATGAGGAAAATCCATTAGCAGCTGGAAATCCTCCTGACCCGGGGATTTCACCTACAATTAGAGAAAGCCGACAACTGTGTTAACCATCTGCTATTTCTTTTCTAAGGACGATCAAACACTCGAGAAAAATGCTCCTTTTGTAAAGTGTTGTCGGGGGAACAAGTGCATGACGTGGGTCCGTATTTATCTAGGAAAGCAAATAAACCGCTCGTCTTGCAAAGGGAATTAGCTGGAAACTCCCAAGGACAGAAATCATGTGTGAAGTCAGCTGCAAGCCCCGTTTTGGGCTGTTCATGGCCTCAGTGTGTTGCTGTTGTGTTTTTCTTCAGCGCACACCTGATGGGACCAACGTCATTCAAACGCTCTGCAGTTGCTTGTTCTCCAGCCAGGCCCCCATGTCAGGACGTGCACCTTGAAATCTTTAAATCCTCAGTGCCTTCTCGTGTTTTAATTTTTTTGCTTTCTGCTCATATCTTGGGGCAACTTCCTTCAGTAATGTATTTTTCTGAACAAAATTCACGCAGCATTCCATGGCTGCCAGTGCTTAACCACGGTGCTGTAAGAAAACTGGTGAACACTTGCTGGAAGAAAAAGGGGAACATATGTTTGTTTTTTTTTAACCCAAACACCAGATTTTTCATAAATTCTTTTTTCTTTTTCTTTTTCTTTTCTTTTTTTTTTTTTTTTTTTTTTTTTTGAAATTTTTTTTTCTCTTTTCNGGGAACATATGTTTGTTTTTTTTTAACCCAAACACCAGATTTTTCATAAATTCTTTTTTCTTTTTCTTTTTCTTTTCTTTTTTTTTTTTTGTTTTTTTGATTGAAGATATTTGTTCTCCTCTCCTCCCAGCTGCCCTTACCTGCCTGATGCTCCAGGCAACCCCAGCTCCCAACAATGCAGTTATGCAGCTTTTGTCTTCTCGGTCTGCTGTGGATGATGTCCCTGTTGTGATGTCTGAGGTCATTCTTGCTCATTTTTTCCATGAAATGAGGCCTTTGGACTGGGGTTTCTTGCATTTTGTGTCTTTTTGTGAAGACATGGAGCATCTTCCCTGGGTCATGAAGGGTAGAAACCGTTTGGGTCAGGGACGGAGGGCAGTTGTTCTGCCCTCAGATTTGGGAAGAGATGGATTTCCTGCTAATATGAGCTTTTAATGATTTTCCTGGAAAGCCTGCAGGCATCACAAGCTTCCATACCCACCCCCAAGCCAGGACCTCTTTGCCATGCAGGCTGGTGCCATCTCCAGCCATCAGGAATTGCTCAAACTGTGGGTATCTCTCTCTACCACTGCTCAAACTCAGGCTGCCTTCTTGGGACATCACATCTCCTCAAAGAAGGACCTTACACCCCAACCATGTCCCACTGTGGGCAACAGGAGAGCGGGTGGGGTGCTGTACTGGGGGAAGCCATGGGCAGGTGGCCAAGGGACACCCCATGGTACCCCAGCTGTGTCCACACCACGTGGAGGTGAGTCTGGGTGTGTGTCTGGCCAAGCCAGAGGAGCACAGATGAAACCTCTTTCCAATACATAATAAAAGGAGAGTGAAGCCAGCTGGAATATCCTGTACATTAAGTGTGATGACTAACTGTAGCAGATGTTGGTGCATTTGTTAAAGTTTCCACCAGAGAAGGAGGGACTGGAATATGAGCATTTGAAAATCAAAGGTAGCCCATGAGGGAGGCGAAACAGGGAGATGAAAGGGGAACAGAGCTGAAGGGAGGGGCAGAAAGATGATGGAGAAATTGTGGTGTGGGGTGAGGGGCCAGGGGGAGTGTGTGGGGCTGGGGCTGTGTGTAGGGCTCCTTCCCCAGCAGGGAAGGGCAGCGGAGCCTCCTGCAGCAGGAGTATAAATGGCTGCATTCCCAAGGGTGGAAGAGATGGAAAATCAGACACACAGCTCTGGGCAGGCATGGAAAGCAATGCTGGGGAGCTCTGCAGGCATCACCCCCCCTGAGCCACCCTCAGGGGAAACTCTGAGGTCTCTTGTCACACCTGGAGCCCAGTTGTGCTGCACCAAGGTGCCACAAACCAAGAACCTCCCTGGCAAGGAATCTCCCCTGTGGAATTTCAGGTTTTCCTCCTTACCAGGGATATTAATCTTGGTGGACTTACACTATTCCCAAGCGTGAGCCCCAAAGTCACATCCTATTTACAGAAGAAAGGATAAAGTAATTTAGTTTATTTTATCACTATGTAAAGGTCATTAGTGTCCTTTCTTGTCAGTATAGTTTACTGAGGAGAATTTGTCCAGGAGTTCAGATCCAACTTCTTAAAACACAACATGAGTTTTCCTGACTGTTCTGTCTTTCTGGCAAAAAAGGAAAAGTGGATTGTAGAGTTGCTCAAAAAAAAGCAACACCTGTGTCAAAGAAGTGCTAAAAGACATAATTTTTTGTGTCTTAAAAGAGATCTACATGATGTTGTTCTATCTGTTTTGTTATTTCCCCAACTCTGTCACAGAATCAATGTTCGGCTTCCAGAAAAAAAATTTCTCTTACAAAAAACTCAGTTTCCAGTGAGCAAAATTCCCCATGCAAAGAAAATCACAATTTTATGGGGAGATTTGCAAACTCCTTCTTTCTTCAAATTCTGTTCGTAATTTTTTAAAACGCTATAAGTGATTTTTAAAACTGTTAAAAAGCATAACCAGATCTTGACTTCCCCCTTCCCTTTTGCCAGTCAAATGCTTTGCAAGCATAGGTGTGTTGGACAGTATTTCAGCAAAATTCAAAGAGAAATCGTATTAATATGGCTGCACACCTATCCAAACTGATCTTTCCCCCTTTAATGTTAAAATAATTACAACATGATGTATTGACTGATGTATGAAGCAATTTCCCTCAATAATTAGTAATTGCCTGTTGTGGGTCTGATGTAACAGTTTGTCAGGTTTATTCAGCCAAGTGTTCCCCTCCACACAGAGCAGCACAACCCAGAGTTTAAATTCCTTATACACAAAATTATAAATGGCAACGAGTACAGAATGCATGTAACTGAGCTACGTGTTCCTGAAAAAAAACCTTCTGGTTATTCCACAAAAAATAGATTTTTAGATTGTCTGTGTTACATGACACTGCTGATGCTTATATATGAATAGTTTCAGCAAGACCAAAAAACCCCAAATTTCTCAATTTAATTTTTTTTTTCCAGAAACTAACCAGATCCAGCAGTTTCAGTTCTTATGTCGCAGTTACCAAAGTTAAAAGGCAAGGGGGGTGTTCAGCTCTGGTTAAGACAAGTTCTTCTCTTTGGCCTAGTGCACTGCACTAATAAAATAATTTTCACTTGGAATATAATGCTGTAGTGCCTTGCCCTTCCCTTGGCAAATGAGATGAACATCAGGAGAATAAAAAAAAAAAACCAGCACCAAGGTTCTGCTTGGAAAAATGGAATTTCTGGAAGAAAGATTAAAATAAATGAAATATCACTGGCTTGGCAAGCAGCAACTGGGGGAGTATGAAACAAATATTGGAATGACATAAATCCTGAGGAATTACAGTGTTATAAGGAAGGGCTGAAAGTGAAGAAGGTAAAATTTTGGCTGTCTAGCCACAGAAGTTTCCTGGTGCAGATATCCATTAGCGAAGTGGTCTTACAAGGAAATGGTGAAGGATATATAATGTATGACATTTATAACCAGACTAAACAAAAACTGCACAGTCCTTCCTTCACAGACAAGTGGCCCACAAATCCACCTCTACATCCCATGGATCCTGTGCACTGCATGAGCAGCCACATTCCACAGGAAGCACAACATGGAGCAGGGACTTTTTATTTGGAACCACAGCCCAGCCAAACCTGGGCTTTAAATGATGCTGGACTCTGATTAGAGTGGTTTGAGCTTGAACTTCAGTCAGAACCAGTCCTGAAGCTAAATATCCCCTGGCTCAACTCCCTGATACCAAGCCAGGGTTTGAGAAGGGGTCAAGAATAGAGCAAGGGTGATTCCACCCCTTCTTGATACTTCTTGCACCAAAGATCTTTGATGATGTGTTGGGATGGCCTCGGGTTTGGGTTGTGCTGGAAAACCCTGTAAGCTTTGGGATTTAGGAAAGTCTTCCTCTGTCTCTGGCAAAGATTTAGGTTCTGCTCCATTTAGGGTCTCATTAGACCCCACCACTACCAGAGCTGATCGTGCTCCAAGAACACAGCTCTTGGGTGACCTTCCTTTCCCCACTCTCTGGTGGGGTCAGGAGGTCACTGGTGTGACACCATTTGCTCTGTGAGGGTCAAGGTGGGACCCTTCCCCTGCAGCACAAGCTTAGAAATCTGCTTAATTCAGATTCATTCTTGTCTCTTCCACTGTCCAAGGCCTGGAGAAGATTTTTTCCAAGGAGACCAACAGAACTGTGATGTCCTCCTAATTGAACACTGAAGTGATCAGCTGGGAGAGATTCCTGCAGGGATAACCCAGCTCTCAGTCCCACATCCCTGGTGCTGGTGGTCTTCTACAAGTCTGCTCCTTGTTAAACATCCTGGAACAGCTTTTACTGTACCTCAAGGCCTAAAATTCCTTTTTGTCCAGAATTTGGAAGTAACTCTCCTCATTTTATCCTGCTTCTTGGAGGTTTTCTTTACTTTAGAAACCAGAGACACACTTGCAGAGCAGGATGAAGCTCTTGGGAGCTATTTTTCTCTACAGTTTTTCTGGCTTATATGAAGCAAACTTGGCAAAAAGCTGAAGGGCAACGTGCATGGTGTGGCCATTTGGGAGAGGGATGCAAGTATGCAACCAGCTGGAATGGCTCATCTGGGACTATTTGGATGCCAGGACAGTGTCATCTTGTGGTCATTGTGCAAGGCCAGTGACCAAGACTGAGAAGGTGGGAGGGATAGAATTATAAAATTGTTAAGGTTGGAAAAGACCTCTGAGATTGAGTCCATCAAGTCCAGAGCTGCCAAACCCACCACTAAGCAGGCAAAGCTTCATCATCAACAGCAGCTTCATTTCCTTTCTCCTTTGTCAATGACTTTTCTGTGAGGGAGAAAAATTCTGTCACTCTGATAACCAAACCAGATAAGCACCCAGCAGTACAGCAAGCTGACCTTCACAGATTGGTCATGGCTAAAGTGAGATTTCAGCTTCCAAAATCATCCTTGGACACAAAGCAGAGGAGAATCCAGCTCTGTGTGACACTGCCAGTTCAGTGTGCAGCAAGAGAAGCCTCACACATCTCCCACACATGTCTCCTGAAAGCGAGGGGAGACAATGGGGCCCAGCTATTGTCTTGCAGTTGCTCAGGATTTTTTTTTTATTCCAGCCAAAAAAGAATTGCATTTTGTATGGTGACTCCTCTGTATCCCAAGGGGCAGCAGTGGGAGAAATGTTCTCATTCCTGGAATACTATTGTACTGAGGTTCCCTCTGCAGCCTGTGCTCCAAAGCTGGTGGGACATCTCTCCATGATGCTGGCAGTTCTACCTCCTCCAAGAATGGATGGGAAGAGATCTGTGCTGCTCCTCTCCACAGGAGTATTGTTAAATAAGAGTTAAATACAGAGCCAGGCTTACTGGCCTCTGGAGGAAACCCTGACAGGGCCTTCAGACATCAGATGTGTTTCACATTCCCTCTGTGCCACAGGATCCTCAAACAGCATCTCTTAAAGCTTATGGGGAGAGCAGAGGGGCATGATTTGGTTGAGTACAGTTTCCATGTTCAGGAAAGCTCCTCATGGACTGAATTTTAGAAATCCAGTGTGCAGAGAAAAAGTGTTTGCATTAACATAGGAGGTATCTCAAATAAAATGTCAGTGGAAATTCCTTTCTTGGTCAGTCACACAAGCTGGAACTGGTGAGTTTGTCTTGCCTCTTGTTCCTACTCCAAAATGTCCCTTTTTGGGATCTCTTGCTACCACTTTAGCAGAAGTCACCACTATTGTGGCTGGTGGCATAAAACATAACCCCCACCCCGGGCTGGTCGCCTCCCCAAAGGCCACTCTCCTGGACATCCCACGTGTGATCACTGAATCCATCATCTGGGATAGAAAATCCTAGGAAGAAAACCATAACACCCCTGTGGACACTGCCCAGGAGAGATTTAGTCTGGGGCTGTGGTGTTCTCATAAACATGAAAAACAGCTCGTCCTAAAATTTATGGTTTTCTGGCAATTTGATCTGGCCTCTCTGAGCTGAGTGACCACCAGCATAAAGATAAATACTGGGATAAGAGTAATTCTTGTCCCAGGCAGAAGCCCCTGCTGTCAGGATCTCCAGGGTGTTTGTTTAATGGGTGACCATTTTGTTCCTTAAAGGTTTCTTTCAGCGTGACAGAGAATTGCCAAGAATTAATGCCAGTGTTTGTCAGAGATGACTCAAGGCCAACTGTCACTGTTTCTGTTACTGCTCTTGTTGGGATGATGACAGGATCCCAAAAGTCTGTCCTACTCATCTGGGAAGTCCAAGGCAGAATGGTCAAATCATAGAATCACAGAATGGTTGAATTGGAAGGGACCTTAAAGTTCATCTTGTTCCAAACCCCTGCCATGGGCAGGGACACCTTCCACTATCCCAGATTGCTCCAAGCCCCATCCAACCTTTTCTTGGACGTTTCCAGGAATGGGGCAACAACAAATTCTCCAAAATCACCTTCCTAATACCAAGTCTTTTCTCCCTATCTACAAATTGTCCCATGGCTGTTGCCATTTTCACCCCCCACAGCAGGAAAAGGGCAGCATCCTGTGGCCTGGCATTCCCTGGAGTGTAGAGGGACAAGGAATTTAGCTGTTGGCACGGTTGGAGTGACAAACCCTTCCTGCTTTCATGAGGCATCTGAATTGCTGACATTCCTGTCAAATGCTAAGTGGGGACCTTTTCAAGAGTGGCAGCTGGGTCAAGATGCGCAGCGTTAATGAGTTAATGCAATTTGGGCCTCAGCAAGGAAATTACTTCTCTGTGGGGAGGTGTCTGGTGTGAGGAATGCTTTGGGTTGTTCCTCCAGAAAGGGGAGGATGGATCCAACTGGGTGGGATGAGCAAGGGAAGAGTGGGAGGCAGCTGAAAACCAACCCCCTATGGCCACAGTGTGTCACCTTCCCAAAGGAGATGGCTGGGCATGGGGGAAAGAACAAGGACACTGATGGCAAACATGGGGGTCTACCTGATCCTTGTGCAGTGGATGGAGAGAGTTTGGTGAAAAGTGAAATGAAACAGGTTGGGGAGGCAATTCCCAAGAAGACTTTTGCAGTTGTAGCTAAAAAGCAGAGTCGTGGCTCAGCTCCCTGTGTTATTGCAGGGTGGCCTGGGGGCACAGTGATGCCACAGGTGCCTCACAGATGGCACACAGGCCAGGTGAGAGCTCCTGATGATTTCCAGCTCTGTTTCACCAGCCAAAACATTTACTTTGGGCTTTTTCCTTTTTT